>JXCR01144091.1:2755-24896 GCA_002079205.1 Phalaenopsis hybrid cultivar | reverse complement strand
CGGCTCGTTAACGAGCCGAACACGAGCTGCTCACGAACAACTAGCCAAATTGACAGCCCTATTTACGAGCTTATGCTAACTTCTTTTTTTTTTTATCTATCACAGATTCAGTCTCTTCACCAAAAGAAATTCTTTCGTTTAAGAACTTATAACTCTCGTTATTTGATACCCATTTTTTAAGTATTTATTTATGCGATCACTCCCTGTGTATATATTTTTCTTCATTAATATAATCCTCAGCAATTAATCCCTTTGGTTATGCATTATTATTAATAGAATCTCTTAATATTGATAAAATGTTATACATTATTCTTGTTCAAATAAATTTCATGATACAATAAAAAAAATAGCTAACAAATAAATATATATTATGTTTCAAATGGGTATATTCAATTTTATTGAACATGGCCACCAAATTTGAATTTATTTACTTAGTGAATGCCTAAGCAAGCCATGATCTTAAAAATGATGGGAGAAAATATTTTATTTATTTGGCATAATGTCATTATAATATTTGATTATAATTTATCTAACTCACTTGGATCATCACATATTGATTTTAGAATTTAGTTATCTTCACAATAATGGCCAACTTCCTCTAATAGTTCACATGACTTTATTGTAGTTAGGATAATGTCTTCAATCAAAATATGTTAATTAATATAACTTAAGCCTAAAAATTATGTAGGCATCAATTTTCACAAATTTATAGCTATTTGATGAATAATTTTAAGGCATATTATATTTTTTAGCACATCATAAAGTACAAACCATAATTTTCTTTGACATTATAAACTCAACTAAAGGCAAAATATAACTACAATTTTTTGAGCCTATATATGTGATTATCTTTTATTCTAATATCACCTAAATATTGATGCTTTTGTATGTTATCTTTTGATTTATCAAAAAAATTATCACAAATATTATTCTTTAAATACATGACAACCAACTTATGAGACAATATGCGAAGCTGCCAACATGAAATTTAAAGAAAGTTTTATTTTTTTCTTCTATTTGATTCAATCACTATGTTATTCCACTGTCATTCTAGAATGATTTTTTTCAAAAACTTTACTATGATATTCTTTGGTTTATCAAAAGTGAACAATACATTTTTAATTGAAGATAAAATTTGACTTCTACTAACCCCTAAAGACTTAGAATTTTTAACACAATAAAAGCAAATATTTCTCAGTATTCTATTCAGATATCATTCCTTCTACACAAAAAATTCATTGATAATTCACAATCATGTTGCAAAATGGTCAAATCCTAGCTGCGATGTCAAAAAATTGAACTTCATGTCATAAATTGGCTAGTTTTATAATTAATGATTGAAGGAAAACATCAATATTTATTTTCTTCTATTATAATAACCAATAAAATAAGATAGTCATGTTTCATCAGAATACTCGATGAAATATTCTAAGGATTTAAAGACACAAGCCAAATATTTTATGCATTACTCATAATCTTATAAAGATTATCGGCTGTCACACCAAAATGAACATTATGTGAATTTGAAGCACTTTGAGAAAAGTAGGAGTTAAATGATTTTCAAACTTTTTTGCTAGTCGAGCGTCATAACTAATCATCTCTACTTTTGTGTTGAGCATGTTAAATCATTTTTTTGTTTGTTTTTTGTTTGTTTTTTTGTTTTGAATAATCTTTATAGTAAAAAAATGAATGAAATATGAAACAATTTTAGTTGTTTTCTTACAAGATTTTTTTTTTTGCATGTATTATTCTCTTCTAGATAATTATCTTATCTTGATGAACCATGAATATCACAAACATCTTAGTTAGACTTTTCTCCCAAAAATAATATACAATCATTATGACATTCATCTATTTTATATAAACGGAATCAACTGATTTCATCGACTTATCCATCTCATATGTGTTATCAGGCAAGAGGAAGACATCAACTAAAAATTCCTAGAACACATGAAAAAGTTTTATAGTTCATGTGTGTAAGCTGTTCAAACAAAATAAACACAATGTACAAAATAAATTTATGAATGACTTACACTCATGATATAAATAAGAAAATCTTTTTGAAATGAAATGATCACTGTCACATTTTATTAATATAAAGACATTTCTTATTGCATGCTATGGACATATTGTTTGATTTTTTTTTTAATTTAAACTTGTCAACCCCAAAAAATTTTCACATGGATAAATGTAATTGTAATCTACACTATCAATTTACCTATTGATTTTAAATTTAATAATTTATAATAAAAATAATAGTTAATTGTTTTTAGAGAACTTTATAATTTTAATTATATAGAATAAATAATATTAACACCTATCTTTTTGTTATTTATATATTTATGATTCATGAATTTTATTGATTTAAAATTTAAATATTGAAATTATAATGTAATTAATTTATAAAAACCAACAATACTAAAAATAAATAAAGCTACAACCGCTATCGAACCAAAGCCATGGACTATATTGGAATTTCATTTTTATTCACCTACCCCAAATCGCATATAAATATCCCCCAAGTCCATAGCAAAGCCCTGTACCTCCTTGCTCCGTTAGGGCAACTACGATCTTCCACCATTCTCTTTAGGTTACACAGCCGCCATCGCGTTGAGAGCTGCTGTTTCAATAAGACCCAAATAGTTCTTCCAGTCAGCCTCTGCCTCATCTCCACAGTGACCACCTCTTTCTCTCTTGGCGACATCTCCCTTAGCCGGACTAGTCGGTGTGAATCAGCTGGGACTTCCACTGTCGTCTCTTGAATCGGTTTTCAGCGGCTGGCTTTCTGCGGAGTGCTGGCTCATCGTCAACGACAAGCCTGGTGCCTAGAGCGCCACCAAGCAGCAGGTGATCGATTATTATATCATATTGGAAGGCCTTGGATGGTCACCTTTCTCTTTTATTGATCCTTGCACTTTATATTTCTTAGGAAGAAATAAATGTTTGTGGAGTCAATGGGGGAGGGCAGGCTACGATCCTGGTTTGTAGGATTGTACATATCTAATATCTTGTATTTTTGTGGATTCATTATTGTGTAAGCCAAGAAGAGAGTGCATAATTTGTCCTGCTAGAGCTAGTATGGTTTCCTTCATTTGTGAGATTGATGTCGAACATCTAACAAGTATTAACCATTTTTTCTTACTGCAGTCCTGTGATTTTACTGGTTAGTTCAAGCCATCTATTTAGAGTAAAGTTTTGTTGATTTGCTTGTACTGATTAATGCCAGTCAGTGTTGTAATTCTATCAAAAAATAGATGAGATATCCTTGCAAGAATGATATGTCGGATTTTATCTTTATTGTGAAATTTTACTCTAACCTTTTCATTAACAAAAGGAGAAGTGTTCTCCCTTTTTTTCAGTCGCTTCTTAAGTCAAGGACAGTGAAGCTACCAAGGACTGTTTGACCTCCAATTTTTGGCAGGATTGAGTAAGATGTTGCTTGAATCCTTCCAAATAGAATTTCTGGAATAAATCTTGTCTCAGTCTCATTCTTGGTTAAATTTAGGGGTTTTTAAATTTCAACATTCACATTATTTAATAGATATAAGGATTTTATTTTTGAAACAAAGAGCCAACAAATTGTCAAGATTTAGTAGTTGCCAGATTTAGTAAATCTAAATTTATAGGATTTATTGAAAGAGTCCTACTTGCAGCCAACCAACCCTTCTTTTTTAACAAAAAGAAGGTTTGTTATGCTTTTATGATAATTGCTTGCCTGTTAAATTTTCTCTTTAGTCATACTTGGTATAAATTCATTCATTCTTTCTGTTCAATATATTACTCTTTCATGCGTGAAGTACTTTTTCTTTGTTTGGTTGATCATTTTTAATAGCCCTTTAAATTTTCTTTCTGGAGTTTTGGACCTATAAACCTACATATACAAACCTTTATAGGTAGGCATTTTGTCGAGAACTTGAAATAAAAAAGTTTTATGTCGGCCCGAGCAATGTTCATGTCAAGTTGGTTTGGAAGTAATTAATTTCAAGTTAAGTTTTGAATTGATTCGAGTGAAGTCTTTTAGTTTAGTAAATATTCATTAATCATTGCTGAAGATTATTATCTATATAAAAATATTCAAAATTTATTTCTAAAGTCACATTAGCAATTAAACTAAATATAACTGCATGTACACCAGAATGTGTGCATCCTATATTATAATCTCTTAATAGTTTATATTATATAAAATATAATTTGTTTGTTATTCTATATAAAATGCGGTATTATATTTAATATAACTAATATAATATATAGTGTTTCTGCTTGTCTATATGTATTTGGAAAATAATTAACTCAGTTAATTTAAGATCAAATTAAGATGTACATGCATGATAAAATTAAGATGTATTTGGAAAATTATTGACTCAGTTAATTTAAGATCAAATTAAGATGTATATGTACGATTTATAGGGGCATTTATATGTATATATAAATATTAATCTTTGCATTAATGCACAACTAGTTTTTTTGCTTAAAGATTGAATTTTGTTTAAAATCGAATAATATTTTTCTTGGAAAAGTTCAAACCAAGATCAAATTAATTCAATTTGCTCTATCTATGTTTGGTCTGGTTCATTTGTTGGTGCTTTTTTTTAATTGAAATTGATTTGATTTCTAATGAACACATAATGAGCTTCTTTGGAATTTTTGCCCGGGCCCTTTTTTTTCATTTCTACATTATTCTAGATGTGCTTGTTTTATGAAACAAAATGTTTAGTCCATCTTGGCAAATCTAAAAAGCCTTCTTGGCACATGTTTAGATTTGAATGCTAATGGACTTATATCAAGCTTCTCTTCAGTGATCCTGTGCTACTCATGTGGAGCAACAGGTCAGTAAGGGGGAAGACATGAGTTTATGCTTACCCTTTATCAACCATTTTTGATGTCTCGTGTATCCACATTTGAACTTGACCTAGTCCTTGTCAGTATTTTTCTTCATTTCTCATGTTCCTGGACTACCATTGCTTTTCTCTTTAATGATTTTTTTGGTTTAGCTGAAGTTGCAAGCACTTTGCCCTTTTATATTTAATGAAATAATTATTTAGCTGATCTTGGTAGAGTTGACGAGCTTTCTTGGCACATGTCTAGCTTTGAACGCTAATGCGATTATACTAGCATTTTTTCTTGGGGAGGCATTTAGAACACAAATCTTGTGTATTTACTTATATCACATCTTAACTTTCATATTTATACGCATAGCACTTAAATCCTTAATATCACATCAAAAATGGCACTATTAACACTTTTTAAAAGTGGAATATCCTTTTTCATGAAGGTTTAAAGAAACAAAGTGCTATGTATATGAATATGAATGTTTGTGCGAGATATGTAAATACGTTAGAATTGTGTTCTATGTATGTAAATTTTCTCTTTTCTTTTTTTAAATCTTACACATACACACTCATAAATGTTAGACCATAATGGTTGGGCAGCACACAGTGATACCAAGCCTCTCATTTGCAATTCCATGCTACTTTCGCAAATCTGCTGGTCTATTAAGGGCTGGACATGAGTTTTTGCTTGTCTTTTGCAAACCATATTATGTCTTTCCTATTTACATTTAAATTAGATGAGTCACCAGCCTGCATTCTTTTTTGCTTCACTTCCTAATTGACTAAATTTGTCAGTTTTTATACATTTTTTTTAGTTATATAATGCGCCAAGTACATATGGATCTCTATTTCTTTTATACCGTGAAAGGCCGAGTCCATCATGGCAAAACTGACTAGCCTTCTTGGTGTAGTTGAGTGTTAATGGATTGATACCAAGCTTCTCCTCTATGATTTTGTTCAATTTATGTTAAGCGGCAAGTTTGATGTCTAGCTTATGCGCGCTAGCTCATTTAAAATATTGTCAATATAAAATGTCTAAAAATATATTGAATTCCATGGTTTAAGTATAAACTTATTATAAATATATAAAATATCTGTTTTATTTTTAGTAATTTCTTATTATTTCTCTTTTAAATTCTAGTTTTTATATTTATTTTTATTTTAGTGTATCTATTTCTTGAATTATTTTCTTTTTTATAATAAATGATCTGACTCATAGGATTGAGCTCGAAAGATGGTTACTTGGGTTTTGCTCGACTCATTCAGAGTCATAGTAGACACTTTTAACTTTTAAGGTGTGTTTTTTATGTCTGACATATCCTCATTTAAATCTGACGATTTCTCAACTGTCATTTTTCATACCTTCACTAGCTAACTGAAGAGCATTATCTTCTCATATTTGTTATTTTGATTTTTAGCTAAAACTGCAAACAAGTTTGGCATTGTATACCTTCAACCACATTTGGATGAATAGATATATGTTGTACTTGGTATCTTTATGAGGCACTTATTACTTATTGTGAAGGAGATAATGTTATTTCTAAGAAGTTATTGTGGGCCAAAAGTGGATATACTGAAGACAAGTCAATGTATAATTGATTTCTCTGATACTCTTGTTAAATGTGCATCATCTTATTTAAATTGTTTGTGGATCTGTTCTAGAAGGCTTTATAACGGCGAAGAGATGGGTTTGCTACACATCTTGAATTCAACATGCGAATAAAACTTATGTTAGACTACCCTGATACCAATTATATCACAATGTACTTAAATTCTTTAGATTTACTTTGAGATTAGTGTAACTTTGCCCATTTTGATACAATTTATATTAAGGATATTTTGACACTTTTATATTGGAAGAGTTGCATGCATGCCGCTCAACTCATGTTTTTTATAACACATGAATTTCAATTTTTAGTTGTATGCCACCTAGCCTATGTATGAAAAGGTGTATTTCACTTTTTAAAAGTTAAAATAGTGATGTTTTTAGTGTGATACGAAAGATTTGGGTGGAATAAATGTAAAATTCAAAGTTTAGGTGTGTTAGATGTGTAAATGCATAAGAATTGGCTTCTGTGCATTGGTCCCCTTGCTTCCATTCCCTTTGTTCCCCTCCTTTTAAGAATTGGCTTCTGTGCATTCCCTTTGTTCCCCTCCTTTTAAGATGTCTCGCTTGATTCTCCGTCTTTTATATTGTGGGTTATTGTTGAATTTTTAAAATCTTATTATGGACATTTATCAGTTAAAATTTTTTTATTTATAAGTGTTTATTAAATTATTGAATTTGGGATAAATTCAGAATTTAATAAAATGTAAAAATTAACTGTGAATTCAAAATACATTGAAATTATATATATATTTAGGGTTTAGGGTTTACCTTTTTTGGTGTTGCTGATCAAATAGCTCCTTAATCGAAGTGATGCTGGATTTGAAGGGTCTTTAATTTTTATGTTAAGGGGGGATTGTTTAAATTTACATAATAATATGTATAAAAATTATTTTTATTTAAAGTAAGGATTAGTTTTGTGTTCATTTGTTGTGTTTGATGGTGTTCAGCGTTTTTTATTAGTTATGGTTAGGTGTGTAAATGAGGGCTCGCTTGTGTTTGACTCTTTTATTTTTTAGTAATTTTCAATAATTTGAAAATAACCCATAAATAACTCACAGTCTTTATTTTTGGATTATTTCCGAATTATTTTGAGATTATTGGAAATAACTCAGGAATAACTTAAAAATAACTCGGGAATAAGAATGTAGAGGTCCTTCAGGTGTCCGGACAGAAAATGCGCGCCGTGACAGTCATAGTTGTGTTTGGTTTGAAGGATCATTATGTGAGGGAAGGTTGTTTAGTAAAAAAAATTTTTTATTTAATAAATCATCTTGAAATTTTATAATGTTTTTAACGACTGAAAGTATTTCTTTCTTAATGGTCAAATATTTTTCTTGAGTGGTATTCCACTTTTTAAATGTAAAACGATCTAATTGTTTGTTATTGAAAGTTTTTTGCTTTAAGATTTTGTCATAACTAATATTAGAGGCATTAGTCTTCACTGTTTGTAACATCTTTACCTTTTGCTTAGTAATATTTTATAATAATCAACTTCGTAATTGAGCGAACCAAGAAATCTCTGTAATTGACAGAGATCGTTAATTTCATATGAAAATTTAGAATTGAATTTTATGCTTCTTTCAATTAAAATAATTGTATAAAATGTCCCAAAAACCGTATCTCTGTTTGAAATAATTTGATTTTCGGCTTATTATTTTTCATAAGTCATGTCTGTAAATGATTAAAATGTCTTTCTATTGATTTAAAGAAAACAAGAACATCATCAATGTAAACTAAATATTTAATCAAAATATGGAATAAAAATTTCATTCATTGTTTTTTAAAATTTTGATGGAGAATTTTTTAATCCGGATAACATAACGTTCCATTCATAAAGACCAAAAGAAACAGTAAATGCTGTTTTATATATATCAGACTCAATTATTTGAATATGCCAGTATCCAAATTTTAAATCGAATTTATAAAAGATTTTTGCTTCTTTAATAAATCTCTTTTATTTGGTATGGATATCGAATCCATTTTAAAACTTCATTTAGAGGTTTATAATTAATTACTAACTTTAGTTTATTTCTTTCTTTTTCTGCATTATTCATTACACAAAATGTTATACAACTTCAAGGTGAGCCAAATTTTCTAATTAATATTTTATTAAGAAGTTCACCAATTTATTCTTTGCATATTTTTAAACACTCTTGATTCGTTTGACACGGTCGTGCTTTAGTTTTAATATTATTTTCATCAAAATTATCAATATACGGTAAGGAAATACAATATTTTTTTCTATTTCAAAAAGCAGCTGGATTTTCACCTCAAATTTCATTTAATATTTTATTATGCAAAGTAGAAATTTTTTCTTTTATAGAATTACTTTTTAATTTTTTTTCTATAGTTAACAAAGTAATTTTTTCTTGTAAAAATTAATTTAATTTTATTTTAACTTAAATTTATTTATTTCATTTAAAATAATTTTAGTAGGATTAGTGATAAACTAAAAAAATAATTGTTTTTCCAAACTTATTAGAATAAATGCCAGTATTATTGATTTTATTCATTGACATAATTTTGTATAAGAATGAAGTTTCTAAAATAATACGTTGTGTTAAATTCTTAACTAATAAAAAAGGAATATTAATGCAAATATTATTTTTGCAAACATTAGGAGATGAAATTTAATATTTTATTTCCATTTTGTTTCCTGAAGCAAAAGTTAACTGCTACGTGGTTATTTTAAATTATTTAGAATGTATTATTTCTTTTTTAATGCAATTCATATTTGCTCCGTTGTTAACATGAGTAACTAGATTAAATAATGTATATTCTCAATTTATATTTAAAGTAATAATTATAAATCATTTATGTATAATAGCTTTTTTTGTAAAGAATTTTAAAAAGATTATTCTTGCCTATTATATAATATTTTTTAATTCTATTCTTAATAATCTAGTATTTAATTTTTCTTGGCTCTTTTTAAAATTATTTATTTCAAATTTTAAAATATTAACTTCATTTTTAAAATCATTTATTGTCGTATTTCTATTTTCAGTATTTAAAATTAAATTTTTATTTAAAGCTTTTTTCATAGAATATCCTGAAAAAATAATTTTTCAGAAAAGGAGTCTCCTTTAGACTCTATGATTATTTTAAACATTTTATTTTCATTTTTTATTTGAAATGTAATTTTGAGTATTTCTTCTTTCATTGAAGAAGAGAATTAAATAAGCCGCTCATTTAAACTATAGGATTTGTAATAATTTTCATTATTACATTTGTATTTAGATTTTGATGTGCAATTATCTTCATGAAAAGATGAATAAGAAGAAATGTTCTCAATTTTTTCTGAATTGTCAGAAGTCTCCGAAGATGTAGGAGATGAATTTAAGATTATTTGAAAAAAAGATTGTTTAATATTCTCATCAATAATAAGCTCATTTATTTTCTTTTTAACTATGCATTTATTTGCATAGTAACCTCTTTTTCCACATTTGTAGCATTTGATTTTATTATCTTTCTTTTTCTTATGAGAAATCTTTGGTCTTTTCCTTAAATAATATTATTCAGAGTGTTGCTTATGATAATTTTTTTTTTGTAAAAAAAAAATTTCTTTTTCTTTTGAAAAGTTAGGAATATCATAAGTAAATTGTTCACAGAAAGTGTCTAATTACTTTCTTTCTGTTAACCTTTGTCGATTGCTTTAACTTTTGAAATAATTTTGATTTTGAAAATAATATTTTAATTTTTGAAAAATATGAAACTAACAAAATCTCATGTATTTGATAATTTAAGTGACGAGCAAGACACTACAAGCAATGCATCGTCCCAAAAGATAGGCATACTACTTGACATTGATCTCAATCGTATAATCTAAAGAAATTTATGATATTCGTTTGGTCTGCGAGGCTTGTGTACGACCAACAGGTTTCCCTTTATAATATAAGGATTAGATAAGGTTTATATCACCTGGGTTTTAAAGTTCCCAGTAAGGGTAATCCCTTATAGTTAATTACATCCTAAATGACTGAAGCTACATTAGAAAACTCTCAATAAAGACAAGGGTTTCATCCTTAAGATATTCAAAGTGTGGGTTTTCAAGTTAGTTTATAAGGAATAACAAGTGGGAAATGATCAAGTAAGAACATATATTTTAGGAATCAAAGGAGTGAAGACTAGGGGATGTTAGGTGAACCTCAACAACTTCCCAAGCTAGCCTATTGTTGGGATTTATTTTTTGAAGCGAAATCATTTATGTTCAATCCTACCTATTATTAATTATAGGGCATATACTTTCATAATATCAAATTATGCAAATAGTCTGAAAGATAAAAAAGATTTATGTCGTATCTAATAACGACCTCAGAATCCTAAGGCAAGTTAAAGCTTATATTGCATAGCGTACAAAAGTCTAAAAGATAGAGCGACGGTTTATGTCACACCAGACAAACTACCTCGAAGTCCTATGACATATTTGTTTAATTCTAAGGAATCGTTAGCTGATATAGACTTGTTTTACTGTTATAGAGCATCACCCTCCGTCTTCCACGGCTTGCTCCAATGCTTCTCTTCGCGGTAACAACTTCATGGATTATGTGTGTTATGAATTATGATCGTTTATGTTTTATGTTTTGATATTATTTGTAATTGTTGTTCGAATGTTTGGGAGGAATTTTAATTTAAGTTAAGCGGCACCAGCCAAGATCCCACAGTTCTGTCGTCCCGACACCACTATTTTCTCTTAAGTTTACTTAGTCTAAACAAGTGGTTAAACTTATTAAGATCAAAGAATTCTCGTTAGTAATCATAGGTAACCTCGTCTGAGAGGTCCTCATAAACCCTAAAGGAGTAGATTAAGTGCATTCAAAAGGTTTAAGGGTGTATTATTATTTTTGAAAGTGCATTTTTGTTGTTTTATTTTGCAGGTAGAATGAAACATGCATGAGTAAGAAAATGTTGTAAGGTAAAGTAGTAAAAGTACAATAAATAAATTATGGAGTGCGTACTTGATGCTCCTGCTGCAGCTGCATGGGTTAGTAGCATAAACTTGGTATAATGAAGTGTTGGAATTTTAAACGAATTGCAAAGAGAATCTGACACGAAAGAAACCCAAAACAAGTCGTTGAAGAAAAACAGAAGCAAGTAAAACAAAGCTCGATGTCACATATGAAACACTGAGACTAAGTGTATGACATTAGTAGAGGTAGGGGCTCAGAGCTGGGTTGTGTGCTTTATTATCCAACAAAGGTAAAAACCACCAACCTGACAATTTGAGAAGGGTAACTCTTAACCTTGATCTAAGTGATTACTCCGTGGACATTTATAAGATTTCATAAAAATTCTTTTAGCCTTTCATGTAAATAGGTTTACTTAACATTTAAAAGTAATCTCGTCGCGAGAAGGATTTCTGTTAGGTTCACAATGTTATATATGTTTTGCAAAACACTATAGTCCATGAGCTAATCACTCTAAGCAGACTGAGAGTACCGAAAACCTAAGTGAGCTAGGGGCAACTCCTACCGGGGGCTGGCGAATAGTATCGTCTATCATATCCCCTTTTTTGAAGGATCCTTGGGCTAGGAGATACCATTCCAAATTACATTTCATATCCCTCGTTTAGCACACATAAGTGATGTCGTCATTGCCTTCGCCACCAAGTCCTCTGACTTACATTAGCCCGATGATCCATATGTGGCATAAACAAATATCTCCAATTGCTCACAAGGACTTGAACACCTTATTCAAACTCAAACCATTGAGCATTGGGTTTAAATGCGGGACAAGTAGTGTAGGGTATTTTATTGGAATTGGTACATTAACATGTCCCAAATCATATCTTGGTGGATCCCTATAAGATTTTGTGGATGATTTTCTTCGAGGAACAATAATAGGTTCAGATGTCCTTCAAAATGTTCATAATTTTGCAAAGGGGATCGGGGCATAACCCTAAGCCTCTTTAAACATTTCTAGATCATTTTGAGTTCATCTAAGCTTATTATGCCATTGAATTAATCCACTCTGATTAAGTTAAGTTTAGTTGTAGTGCTTGCATTTGTTCTCAGTGAACTTTGGTGTGTAAGTTAGTCCATAAGTAGGGGCAACTAATCACTCATTGTTATATTGATGAATTATAAGAGTATGGGCCCCTAGGGTAAACCTAGTAATTAAGGAACCTTCCATCTCTTTTCAATTGAACTTGAGCTTGTAGTGTTTAGCGATGTTTATGATTACTTATGTTTCCTTTCTAAGTCTCATTAAGTAATTTTAGATTAATCCTGGCTCATTACCAAGCTCTAAATGGTTGAGGGGTAAAGTTGTAATTTTATAAAAGTCTTATGATATGGCGTGTAATCTTCATTGAAAGATTGAATTGCACTTACCATTGATTGGGGGTCTAAATGAGTGAGTTACCATCTTCTTAACTCAAGCCCCTTCATACTAGGATCATAAAAAACCTAACCATCTTCCAATTAATAATGATTTAATTAATTATAATTTTACCTTTTGTAGAAAACAAAGTGAATTGGTTCCTACATTTTAACCCTTTATGTTTCAATCACTTTTGGGAGTTAATTAACATGATTATTGCTCATTTACCCTTTGATTTGACCTAAATTTTAATTTGGAATTCAAAATTTCATAATTACCATTTTACCTCTAGGGTCTCTTACTTCATAATTTCTTCAATGTAACTCAAATGAATTTGAAACTTTGTTGTTACTCTACTCATTGGTCAATTTATACACCAAAGAAGAGTTTATATTTTTTTGGTTTTTATTTAATTTTTAATAATTATTTTAATTCAAAACAAGGAATTGTCAAAGCTAATTAACTTAGTTAACCAAAAACATTTTTTCTACCCTTAAGTAAATTTTAGGAGGTTTACCTAGGTTAGAGGATCTTTTGGAAGAAATTTTGTGAATTGTTTAATTATATTTTAATTTTTATAATTTTTCGTTGATTTTAAGAGATAAATAAACAAAAAATACATTTTATTCTCAAAAATTGATTTTAATATTTTTGATATATTCCTTTGACTTCAAAGAACTCAGAGAAATTATTTTTATAATTTTATAATTATATTTCTAATTTTATAATTATTTTATTTAGAAATAAAGAAAAATACATTTAAATACTAAAAATACCTTTTTACATCTTTAAAAATTTATAAAAATACTTTTAAGTGGTTTTCTATTATTAGGGACTATTTTATGATATTTTAAAATACATTTATATTTTGGTGATTTTTAATTATTCTTAATTATTGTTAAATTGAAAAATAACTCAAAAATATACTTTTTTTATTTTGGCTTCAATTTTATTTTCCTAGGTTCCTCTGGTCTTAAGGAATCATCCAAATCAAATTTCACAATTTTCTAATTTTTATTTTATTTTATTTAATTATTTTAAACAAAAATTCTTATTTACATTGAAAATATATTTTTATATTAAAAATAAAATTTCTGACTTTTAAATTTTTACAAGGACTTTACAAAGTCATTTTTTTCATTTTGGATATTCTGATGATTTTTTGAATTATTTTGTATTTTTCTAATTTTTCAATCATTTTTATAGGTCTTAAATGAAAAAAATGTATTTTGAACATTTTAAATTTAAATTTTTTTGTAAGGTCTTCTGATTACAACGAACCTACCAAACTTGATTTGTATTTTTCTAATTTTTATTTTATTTTTTATAATTTTTTAATTGAGATAATACTAAAAGTCCAAAAAAATTAGCGCTTTTGATCATAATGATGCTCTCTGACCTTGGAAGAATCATAGGAGATCAATAATGTCATTAGTAGCAAGCCCTCCAAATTTCATTTAAGTTGGATAACTGCCTAATTATTTAAAAATAATTTATTTTATGATGTTTTTAATTAATTAAATAAAATATTAATTAAATATTTTTAATTTTTCGTTCAATAAATTCTCCTACATTTACGGAGCACAAATGTATTTTTTACTTTATTTTTGTGATTTTTCTACACCAAGATATCAAAATTTGAAGTTTTTGTAATTAAATAATTCCAAAATACCCTAATTTTCCACTTACCCACATCGGTGCAGCGTCATACATCGGATCCGTCGAAGACCACGCATCACAATTCGATCAGTTGCACTTTACACCTTAGCCAGCTCATTAGCCAGCGATTCACGTTCCATTTGCTCGTTTGGCTCGATCTTGACCACCCATTCGATACATGTGGAAAAGGATGACATCCGTTCATCGTCCTCAATAGGAACCGTTCGTGTTCTAACCCTAAGATCTCGCTCGATACTCAACCAAGTGAAGTGCAACTTGTTCCTACACCTTCATCTAAGTGAGATGAACACATTCATATGGCTAGATACATATGAAATTAAAATTTTCTTCACAAAGGTCCAAACTAAGCACAGATGTAGGGATTTTGGTCTATACCTTCGCCCAAGAGGCGAGGCCTCAATTGGGTTTGTTCCTGAGCTTCACCTTGAGTCCACCAATATCCTCTAAGCTTCAATTCAATATGTAATCAGTCCTATGTAAGATTTTGATCGGAGGGTGACTCAGGCTTAGTCTAGGACTGGGTGAGAGGACTCGAGATGATGGGGCTTTGATTGGGTTTTGGATTGCTGTGAAGCTTTTGGGATGGTCAATTTTGAGTTTGGTGAAGGTTGATTCCAAGGCTGAGAAATTCCCTAGAATTGAGCTTGGAAATTGAGGTTTTGTGGTCGGTTCGAGGGCTTGAAAGTGGTGGGGATGAGCTTTGTGAGGTTGTGAGGAAGTCTGGGAAAAATTTGGTAGGGCTTCTCCAAGTCTTGTGAACTCTCCACTTTTGGTTGTGAAATGGTGGTGTTTTATAGGCCAGGTTATGGCTGCAAACAGGGCAAGCCATGATGGCCAAAAGTAATACTAATGTAAAGGGAAGAAGAGGGCAACAGTCCAATGAGAGTGAGCTACATCAAGGAGTTTCAATTTTGGGTTTTGGCTATGGAGGCCTTCTCAGGCTTAGAGTATTCCGGTGGCTAGGGTAGGCCAGTCGGCCGGCCAGGCAAAGTCACTTCCACACTATGGGAGGTTAGAATTGAGGAGATGTGAAGTCAATTTGGTCCAAACATGGGTAATTGTAATTTTCCAAAGCAGGCAATGGGTTTGGGTTAGGTTGGGTTAACCATGGGTTCAACCCCATGGAAATGGCTTGGGGTCATGTCCAAGGTGGCTGGAGTTGTTGTGTCAACTTCTAGGGGCTTAGATGATTGATTTGACATGGGAAACATGCATTTGGTGGGATTAGGGTTTTGGTTAGTTCACTTTGGTGGGAGGTGAAAAAAGGTCCTCCTTTTGCCACTTTGGAGTGCATGAGCCATGTGATGCTTATGGATGCCCCCCATGAGTGGTTTCATGACATGCGTGAGGCCATGGGCAATTTTCATGAAAAGGGAATTTTTGGACTTTGAAAATTGGGTGAGAGAATGCCATGGAGCCAAAATTGGATGGGTTAAGCATGGATGTATGATGTGTGGCCATGGTGCATGGTTTTGATTAAAAGAATGATGAAAATAATTTTGACATGTGGGCTTCAATGTTAATTGAAATTGTGCTCAATTCATGTGCTTTTAATTTAATAATGGCAGTCTTTTAAAATTAAATATGAAAGGGTTGACTTTGGGCTTTTAGGACGGGTTAAGGAAGATTGGTCTTGGGCTTGGCCAATGGGCTTGAAGGGCTATGGATATATCATGAAAAATTAATTTTGGGTTTGGTATATTTGAATTGGTTTGTAGGCCAAATTTGGTGAATTTTTTAACTTGGTGGAATTTTGGTATGAATTTGGACATTTGGCTCAAAATTGGTGGTTTTGGGTTTGGAATTAAAATTTGGGTTTTAATTTCGTGTTTGGTGAAATTGAATTTGAATTTGGTATTGGAATTTGGAGGGCTTGAATATGGGGTTAAATTTGGTATTTTAGGGAATTTGGGGGACATTTGGGAAATTTAAGGAAATTAGTTAATTTGGGAAAAAATGGGTAATGATCATGCATGTCATGACTAGCCGTCTTGGACTATAAGACACCAAATGAGAACTCCTCCTTGAGTCTCAACATGTTGGTCTTAGCCATGTTAACCAAAGGCTAGAAGCTTGGGACCACCCATGTGAGTTCCCCAAAGAGTTAAGGAGGTAGGTCCGGTGTATGTGATATTAGGGAATTTGATTCGTTTGAGTGTGTGTAAGTGTGTGTGAGACCAAACCTAAGCCACCCAAGGTTATCCTAAGCCATGGATGAACCTATAGTAACTCATTCTTGAGTCTTCACATGTTGTTCTTAGCCATCCTAAAATGACATTTGGGGGCTTGTGACCGCTTAAGTGAGACTTCATAAGAGGAGTCAAGAATTATTTTGAATTTCTATGTGGGGTATGTATTTCCTTTACTAGTCTTCTAAGATAGTCCATAGGAAAGTCCTAAGACTAGATTCTAGGTTCATAAAGAAAGGAATTTGACCTCATGAAAAATGAGGTCAACAAATGGACCCCTAAAAGGTGTGGTGTGCCAGACAGGAACACCGCATGTAATGATGTTGACCGAAGTGTTCAACAAGCCAACACAAATGCCCAAGTGACATACTTCGAACAGACCGAAGAAGTTAAATTAGATTTCATATTAAAGAATTAGACTTAAATTTAAATTTGGGGTCATTTAAGGAGTTTCCGTTGGGGATCAAAAGAGTGTATTTTGAATTTGAACTTTTTGGTCAAATGTTGATTAAATTCATTTTTCTTTGATGTTTGTTTTGTTTTGAAAGGGTTTAGTTGTTTTTTTGGTTGTTTGGATTGTTTAAATTTCAAAGGTGAGAACACCGCTCGGAGGCTCTCATTCGATCCTTGCTTGACGTGCCATAAGGATTTTAAATCCATGTAGGGCTTTTGGTTGCTAAGCAACTGTACCATAAATAACTTCTTACACTTTTTGAATGAAGTAATGATTCTGATGGGGAGTCTGCTAAACCACCTGAAGGTTGAATCCCTTAGTGTGGTGAAATATAGTTGACACTTCAATGCGTCAGATGCTTTAAGAAGCCATATAGCTGACTAAAACAATGCAATATGATCGATCAGATTACTTTGGCCCTTCTATGGATCCAAAGATAGAACCTTGAAGCTCTCGGAGGGTTCATTTCAATAATCTGCCGAGAGAAATCATCCTCCAATTGGCGGTACACTTCCATTCCCCCGTTTGCGATTTATTCCTTGCCATGGATCCAACGTTGTTCTGGTACTGAGATTCTTCCACCCATTTGACTCATAGATCCATATGATGGCCTTGGGGCTCTGGTGCTAGAGGACTAGGTTGTGGGAGAGGCTGTGCTCTCACCTCAAGCACCATGCAGATCAGTTATGCAATCTGACCTGCCATCCAATCCAAGAGCTCCTTAACTAGTTGGTGTACAATTTCTCTAACGAGCTCCATATTAGAAGTTTCTCCTAGGCGTGTTCTTTCTTCATGACAAGCTCTTCTTGTTGAAGGCAAGACTCCACGCTCATCACACCTTTTAGAATGTTGAATTAAAAAATATTCTTCGGGTCACACCTAAGGGATAAAGCGTTTGTCAGATGAGAGGAATGGGGGAGAATGTAGAGCGAAAGTGAGGGAGAATAAAAGAGTAAGCAACAAGTAGTACTAATTCTCTTTGAATAGATTCAGTTGTCTTTCATGAAGAAATGACTCCCTATTTATAGATTATAGGAGAAGTCTAGTGAAGAAATAACCTCACTTAATAAGAATGTTACAGGTGATTTATAAGCCATTACACATTTACAAATTTGTAACTAACCCTGGTAATCGCTGCTGGTGTAATTTTGTAGTTGTAATTGCTACTGACATTGTTTCATACTCATAACCGTCTGGATTTGTCACTTAATCATCATTTGGTTGGCTAGAGTTCTTCCATCGACAAATAGATCTTCTGTTGGCTTCTCTGAAGGGAATCATTGGGAGAGACCCCCTCATCCTCATGAAGGGTTTATTCCATCAGACAGAGAGTGCATCACTGTAACATGATGGGCAACTTTCCTTCAAATGAGGAAGCTTCACAAGGGGTTGAGTGTTAGTTTTTTTGAGCAACTGTTGATCTTCTCTGTGAATGACCCGACATATGTTGATTTGGTGTCGGTTCAGGTGAATGGCATTCCTTGGTTCGGATGTACATTCATTAGGTCGGACCATAACCCGACCGAGTAAAGTGATGATCAACGATTATTCGATATCCTCTTACTGCATAAGTTAAATTTTCTCAAGATTCGTGTAGTCAAATGTTTTATGTAAAAAATAATAATAAAATATAATTTAATATCGATAATCATATTTGCTTACTAACAAATATTTCAACGACTTAATTTAGTAGTATTTATTTATATTATTTAATTACAATAAAATTTACTTAGTAATTTATATAATTTTTTATTTGACTAGTTTAAAAACTAACTAGATACTAGCTCAAAATATATTTTGGATTGCATATTTCATTATATTTGTATAATTATTTATTAATAATTTTTTTATGTAAAACTAAACGCTCAGTTAAATTTGAAGTTCTTCTTTTCTTGTTGAAGTATTCATTTAAACAATATGAACATACCAACAAGTAAAACGCAATTATTAAGCCAACTCTAAACATACATGAGAATCCGGTTAATTCAGATGATAAAACTGAAATACAGTTTGATTAGTTGCTCAGTTCTAAGATGATGACGACTCTGATCCCAATAAATTTTCTATCATTTATTAGCCTCATTAAATTAATAAAATTTAAATAAAAAAATATCAATTAATTTAAGTTTTTGTGATTTAAACATTAGCTTGCCATTATTTCTAACAGCATTAATTAAATATTTACTTCTCAAATATTGTGAAAGAAAAAAAATAAAATATTAGAAGTTTATTTGTTCTGTTGTATTACTTCATAAAGTAAAATAAATATAAGTCTTTTTATGTTTGATTTGAATTAAAATAAATACAAGTTATATATTACATAATTTATAAAAACTTAAAATTTAAATTTGAAGATAAATCAGGCAAATAAAAAAGACATGCCCTATGACCATGATTCCATGAATGCGCACATCAACCCTAAAGCCATTAGCTACCCTACAATGCCACACTACAAAGGTATCATGCCTGTGCCTCCAGACCAGAACCCTCAATACATGGAGGAATTATTGCGTGCGGACGCCGCATGCATCTCTGCATGCGGTGTCCGATCCTGACCGTAGATCACGATGATCTACGGTCAAGATTATTTCCATTTTTTTTTATAAAAAAAAACAATACATGCATCGACCACAGGCTTGTAACCACACATTAAAAATCGAACATTCCGTTAAAAAAACAAAAATTCTAAACCTAAAAGGCCGGCCGAAATAGATTCACGCGACGACTACGAGTGATTGCACAGACAAAATTAGATTCACGAGATAGCAATTCAAAACAAATTCAAAACAAAGGTCATTTCTTCATGCGAATCTCTTTCAGAGGAAAAAGCTGATTCAAACTGGGCATAAATAAAATCAGCAAAATTATATTTTTACCATGTAATAAACTTGTAACAAGGTGAAAAAGATTAGCACGCGCAAATAATAGAAGAAATTAAGAAAAATTGTTCTGGATGAAGCTGATGACCCAAACTTCAGATTTCTATCACAATACAATCACTCTTTCTCGTGCACTCATCAACAACATTAGCCTCATCCAACTTATATCATTTTGTACAAACATATAAGTTTTTTTTTAATATTTTACATCATTGTCGCCAGTTTGAGAAAAGACAGATTCCAAAACTTGGCAGAGTTGGAAAAAAAAAAGGGTTAAGAACTTTTAATTTCCCCATCTCAGAGTTATCAGACAGAATGAATTATTCAAAGCATTAAATACTATTAATTGGAAGCAGCTTATTTGAACAGCTTACCTGTCAACAGTATAGATAAGCGATGGATCCTCTGCTTTAGAACAAGCAAAGAAGAACCAGCCCTGCAGCAACAATGGAGCAGAAGGATGCAGCCTTGCCGAACTTGCATGCTTTTGATCGCTTTTATGAAAATTTAATGAAACAGAAAAAGGCTCTAGGAACTTGGGTTGCCAAATCACCGATTTAAATTCCTCATTCAGCTGAGTTGGGGTCAAGTTGTGGAACTACAGCAGAAGAAAGTTCTAAATGTGAAACACGAACAGCTCCGATGAGACGCTCGGGGAGTTCCTCGTAAGTGTTTGCCTGTTTCAGTCAAGTTTACAATAAGCAGAAGCCGGAGAAGCTTTTGCAGAAAATTGCAGCAGTAACAAAATGGAATGATTACACTGAACCCCTTGATGCACAGTGAGTGTGAAATAATAATGTAACTTACAGGAGTGAAGCACACTTGTCTCTTCAATATATTAGGAGTGTGTTGGAAAAACAAAAAAGGAGAAACAATCAAGTGCAGGAAAACTTCCGGATATTTTAAGGGGAAATTTACATACCTAGCACAAAATTCTTATGTATTTACATATCTCACACCTGAACTTTCATATTTACATGCATAAAAGTTTGGTGCTTTAAACTATGCATGAAAAGGTGCATCACTTTTAAAAAAATAGTAATAGTGCTATTTTTATTTGATATTAAAGATTTGAGTGCTATGTGTATAAATATTAAAATTTAGGTGTTAGGCATGTAAATACATTAGAATTGTGTTTTTTGTATGTAAATGCCCCATATTTAAAATGAAACCAACATATAATCTCCTACCTTAAAACATTATCTAAAGCTCCTTTTTCAATAAATAAATATATGTTGTACTAACCAGGGAACAAAATAAAGAGTAAATAATTTCATGCATTTTCCACGCATCGTTGGCAACATTTTCACAATCACTGGAGAAGGCTGCTTTTATGCTTAAATTAGAAAAGGGGGAAGAACCAAAGCCTAACATTTTCCGCTTTCTTATTTTCTTCTCATCTTCCTTTGTTCACATTAATGTAGCCCTACATTTTTCGCTCAACACATTGCTGCCTTCTTCATTTTCGAAGAATTTGGGTTCCAAATGCAGTATTTCTTTGAAACATGATTAGGGTTTCCATCACAACCTCACTCACTCCTCACCTGACAAGAGAAGTCAAAACCACCGTCACAACCAGTGGAACTAAGAAGTGACTAGGAATAACCCTCACCATCCCAGGATTAAGATAAACCCTTGTGTAGCTATGCACAAAGTATGAAAATTTCTCCCATAAAATGATTTGTAGCTATGAATATAAGGACTTCTCCACCCTTACAATCGAGGAAATATTTTGCTCTTCTTATGTTGCCTCGAGCAATAGTCATGTTGATCGTAGCATAATCTAGAGGTATTAAATTAAAAAAAATTAGTTCTCAACAAATGTAAAGGTAAGGCTAAATGCATTGCCCCATTCCCACACCTAGCATTAGTAGTAGGAGCTCCATACATTGGTTGCACAAGACACAATGAAAGCGAAGCCGCAACCTCATTATGCATATTTCACTACCAAGCCATACAACCATGATAATTTTTATTGTTAGTATTTTTTTATTGGGTGATATACAAATTTTTCATCAAATAATTGCGTATAATGTAATTATTGATTAATTTAGTTAAATTAAAGAATAGTTGTGTCGTTGAACCGTTACATAATAAAATTAAGGTAATATAGCATATAAAATTGAAATTCGTACTTAACCTAAGCTATTCCACTTTGGGACTTTTATCCATAGTTTTTTTTT
>JXCR01144090.1:130787-152827 GCA_002079205.1 Phalaenopsis hybrid cultivar | reverse complement strand
CTAAATTAGGAATGCAAGTTCGATTCTTTTTTGTAATTTTTGGTTTATGAAAATAAAGTAAGTAACTAATTAACTTAACTAAATACTTGCAACATGAAGGCGATATAAATAAAATAACTTTTTCCTTACCATGAATCAATAATAAGTAGAGAAATTATGTTGTGATAGTATTCTAAATTTATTGTGTCAAATAGGAGCAATAATATTATTTATTCTTACTAGAGATGTTATAAAGAACATTGAATAATTTATAGTTTGAATAGTCAAATATTTCACACAACTTCCTTTTAACAATTAATCACTTATCATTTTAAGGAAAAAAATAAATAGAACTGNAGTAAGCAACTAATTAACTTAACTAAATACTTGCAACATGAAGGCGATATAAATAAAATAACTTTTTCCTTATCATGAATCAGTAATAAGTAGAGAAATTATGTTCTGAAAGTATTCTAAATGTGTTGTGTCCAATAGGAGTAATAATATTATTTGCCCTAACTAGCAATGTTATAAAGAACATTGAATAATCTATAGTTTGAATAGTCTTGAAGACCGGCTAAGTAGAAAAGATACAGGCTCTCACTCTAAAGTTCCCTCTTCTCCCTCTACCTGGAGGCTAACATCTAATATCAAAACCTAAAATTATAAATCAAATTGGGGGCTTTAGCATGTCACTCTAAAGTCCTCTAATTCTACACCCTTGAAAAGTTTATTTCCCTATTTATTTGCACTCAACCTGTGAACTACATGCTCATCCATGAAAACAATATGTAATTCTAAATCATTTTTTGACTGAGATAATACCATCTCGGATCTTACATGTTCTCCCAACAGGTTTTAACATCTTAATTGGCTAAATCAAGAAGTAAATTAAGTGCAAGGTTTCAAATCATCTCAACTTCTTCCAACATTAAAGCCTAATACTTCACACAACTTCCTTTTAACAATTAATCACTTATCATTTTAAGAAAAAAAGATAAATAGAACTGCTCAGAATCCATGGAGAAAACACAACAACACATGATTTTAAAAGTAGAAATCATGCACATAAACAAGAAATCTAAATTAAAACCAAGTGTAGTCACAAAGATAAACACTTATCTCAAATCTTATCCACCAGATGTCTTAAAGTTCCTTTGAATTCTCTTCCTTCACTCAGAATACAAACTAAACATTCAAAATAAAATAAAAAGAAAGTGGCTGACGACGGTGGCGATGGGTGGTGGCGGCGGCGTACTTGGATGAATGATGGCTGTAAATTTTATGGGTGGTTCGCCTCTCTAATGGAAAATCTAAGTATTTTCTTATAAAAATCTAAGGGATGCCTTGGTGTCTCTTCAAAAAGGTTTCTCCATTCAATGAATCTTCTAGAAGTTGCCTCCTCAAAAGCCAATTGAATGAATTTTTGTGTCCAGGGGCTATCTCCCCCATTTTTACCACGGGTTGCTTCAAAAACCTCATCAAAAATCAGTTTAAATTAAATAATTCATCTCATAACTACTTCTGGGACTTAAGCGCGGAGCACCTGACGCTTAGCCTCTGCTCCTCTAGTGCTTAGGCGGCAATTCTAGGCGCTTAGGCACCCAGTTCATTTTTGCACCTTTCTTCATTTTTGTTCCAAATTTGACTATTTTCACTCCTTTCAACATTTTTTATCCATTTGATTGTACTTGAAAGAAAAACACACAAATACCTTTCATTATAGGGCAATATCTAAAAAATATGTATAAAATTGTGTATAAAAACATTATATATTTTAGGTGTATCAAAATCCCCCAAACATAAAATGTTACTTGTCCTCAAGTGACCCTTCAATCTTTAAAAACTAATATAAGTAGATGATGTATATGAGTTTCTTGAGGAGTTACCAAAATTTTGATGTAGAAATATAGTAGTCCTCTTTAGAAAAAATATTACTAAATGAGACCAACTTAAAACTTAGAAATTTTTAATGATAAGAAATATGAAAATATGAGTTCCTATCTAATTCAGAAATCTTGTAGATTTTCTAAATGTAGAGTTTAGGCATTTTATCATCTCCACTTAAAAATTTAAATTAAGCATAATTTTACTCAATATATTATATCCTTAAGCTTAAGATTTTTTCAAGTCTTATACTTTAAAAATATTAGATGTGGAACCAATTTTTAATTAGACACTAATCCTCAAGCTTCTCATCCCTTTTTCAATTTTTCTTTTTCTTTTTATTTTTCTCTTTTTATTTTCTTTTTATTTTCTTTTTTTTCTTTTTTTTTTCTTTTTCACGCAAGGATTACTACATCTGAATAAGCCTTTAATGATTTTGAATCCCACTCTTCCTTTCCTAAAGCAAAGAATTGATATTTTTCTTTCACTTAAAAACATAGTAATAGTTTTGAAAATTAATTTCAATAAAAGAAATTTAAGTTTTGAAAGTTAAAGGTCTAAATTTCTAAAATATTCAAAAATATATTTTTTCCTATTAAAGATAGTTACACTATATTTAGTATTTTCCACACTAAAAATTTTTAACTTTAAAATTTTCCACATTACTATAAATTTTAACAAAATTCTCTTACTCATTTCTATATTCAAAATTTTACTTCCCTAAAACAACTTCATATACATAATCATTTTTTTTAAATCAAAATCAAATTTATTTGAAATATATTTGAGAACAAATATTTTTTTAAGTTCTTTAAGAAAATTTTTCATCCCTCCCCCAAACTCAAATTTTTAATAAAAAATAAAATATTTTAGCGTCATAAATAAATAAGCAGCAATGAAAACTAATTATATCATGCTTGCAAAAATTTTCATATCCTAAATACACAAGTATAAAAATTAAAAATAGGAGTAAATATTTAATTGATCAAACTTTAATTTACTACAAAGACAGAGATTCATCAGAATTCTATGCAATGGAGTATAATATAAAAGTAAACAAATTCACTAACAAACATACATGACTGAGACATAAAGAAAAATAACTGGTAGTAAATTGAAAATTTCAAACATGCAGCTTTAAGTAACAAGTTAGCTAAATTCTAAACCTTCCTAAGATTCAAAAATTATGTTCAACAAACACTAACTAAATACAGCAACACAATTAAAACAATTACTACCACACATAATAACTACTCATTAAAAACAAATACATTACAGTAGGTGTACAAAACATAACACAACATAATAAAACTAATAGTCTCTACAATAATAACTAAAAACATAACAAAAAGTATAGAATACTAGTACCAACAACAGTTCATAACAATAAATATACTAAAAACATAAAATAAAACTAAATATCCAAACAAATCATCATTCTCCTCTTCATCACGATCGTCACTACGCCGAACAGCTGCAGACTCATATGGTGGATATCTAGGGTACTGAGGAAATACAACATTCTGGTTACCTCTTTTGAGATGATGCATAGCTATGTTGTATTCCTCATCATAATCACTACATCTCTTCATATACCTATCCATATGCTTAGCAAAATGTTCTAAGTTTGATACCTTATCCGTAGTATAATTGACATTGTCCAAAATCCTTTGTAATATCTGTGACTGAGAATCAGATCCAGAAGTTTGACCTCATGATGTAGAAGCATGTGAAGTAGAAATTCACAAAGTCGAGGTAGCAGTACTACTGGAGAATCCACCCTTCTAGCCAAAAATAGAATAATATGAATAAGACTTCACATTCACACTGATAATGGGCTTTAGTGGCTGTATGATCTCCTCCCATTTGTCAAATCTAACTTGAGCCTACTTGCATAAAGAAAAGATCAAGGATGTGAATCCCAAAACTACAGTAGTAGCAGTGATGGCTGAAATGATAATAACTCGATGAATCAAAGCTCTAACATAAATAGGCTTCAACTGCTGAATGTAATAGTTCAAGGTTGCTCGATCTCAAGTCCCTTCACTCAAATGATTTTTAGGCAGGAGACGAGCTGAAATAAAATAATGTCATGCATTTGTAGTGGAATCCAACTTTGTAGCAGAAAAGTTTACTCTTCTTTCATTTATAATCTTCTTGAACCCTCTCCCAGAAGTCAAAGATGAAATAATCTCATCTTACTCCTCTTCCGTAAGACTATAATGTGAATAAAAATACAAAGTGGTCGGGGGTAATTGGTAAAATTGATTAATTTCCTCAAGTAAAAAAGGCAATATCTTCCCCCTCACGATGACTCCTTCTTCATAAGCTTCCGAGAGATTCTCATAGAACTCCTGTACAACAGAAATCACTGCAACTATAGAAAAATAACAGAATAGCTCCCACTGGCGGCTAATAATCAACTGTTGCACAGCTCCTCCCGGACCTTTAAAACATCGCTCAGCAATCAACTTCCTCAAATGCAGTGCATCACTGTATTGATCCTGAGACTCTCGAACTGACAAATTTACTTAAATAAAATGGAGCCTTCCCCTTGCTTCTTTTCATTCTTGGTGCCATTTTCTAAAAAATANCCAGTTGTCAAATCTAACTCGAGCCTACTTGCATAAAGAAAAAATCAAGGATGTGAATCCCAAAAGTACAGTAGTAGTAGTGATGGCTGAAATGGTAATAACTCAATGAATCAAAGCTCCAATATCAATAGGCTTCAACTCCAAATCATTAAACTAAACTCCTAAAAACTTAAACTAACAAATCTATGCATTCAATTTTTCTCAAATTTTCACCATGAATGGTGTTTTTGGCTAGCTCATGAATGTGCTCAAAAAACATGGTAAAAATCAAAAATTTTTGCAAAGAAGTGAAGCTCTTACCTCAAGAATATCACATCTAACAATTTTTGTCTCAAATCCCCAAGAAATCTTCTAATATGGTGAGTCTTAGCTTAGAAATCGTGAAATTTCAAGGTTGAAGATGAAGTTGAGGCTCGGACATCGTGTTTTTAGACCAATTTCTTGCTTATAACCGTTCACAAAATGGTTTTTGTGGGCCTGCGCTTAGGCTCCTGTCTCTTTGTTTAGGCAAGGCCTAAGCGCAGGTCTTGGCCCATAGGCGCTAGTGCACAAATCTTGATTTTTTTTATTTAAGTGAAATGCATGTTTACCTAAGTGAACCAACCCTATATGGCCTCAAAACATGGTAAAAACTATTTCCTCCCCTCTTATCTCTTCTCTTACTCAAGATTCACCAATCTTAACTAATTTGATTAAACACAAAATTTCATACAAACATAACACTTATATTAATTCACAAACAATTACAAACATTTTCAAATGCATAAATTCTCAATCCAAATAGTCTTGGATGAGAAAATTCCTAAACATAATACTAGATCTTTAATAACATAAAACACACATTAAAAAATTTAACATTAATAAACACTGAACACATAAACACTAAACCACAAACTTAATTCCACTCTCTAGTCGACGGCACAAATTCTGGCCTATCATTAGTCTCTCCTTCAGTATTTGGAATGTATATCTGAAAGAACAGATAATGAGTAATAACTCTAGTTGAATCTTCTTCAATCCACATGTTCTTCAAATACTTTACCTTGTCTGCTTCTTCTATAAAATTGGTATGACTAAACTACATCCTAAGTTGCCATCCCATATGATCCAAATGTGTGTTAACTTCCATCACTTTCGCTTCAATTGAAGCCACATTAGTCTCAATTTTAGTGATTTTCTTCTCTATTCCTTTGATACTAACGGCTATGAAACTGTTATACCTCTCTTGTGAACTTTAACTAATAAGCTTCTTTCTCAATACTTCCTCCTTCTTCAAATCACTCCCAAGATGACATTTTAACAGAACTCCTCTCTTTTTACTTAAAATTTATGGTTAAATGGAGCTCTGGTGAGATTTCTACATATAAACTTGTATTTATAGGCACTAAACCCCTCCTAAAACTCCTTGGCATGCCTAGAAAAGTCTTCCACATGCAAGCTAACCAATTCATGATTTAAACTTCTAGAAACTGAAATTAGAACATGTTTTTTAACTATCGCGCTTAAGCACTAGTGCCTGATACGCCTAAAAATGTACTATTTTTCATGTTTTCTTTTATAATTGTATTACACTTTATAGGTATATTTTCTTGTGTTTTTGGTTGTAAGTACATCAAATTGAAGAATGTGGAGCAATTGGAGCAAAAGGAACAAAAATGGACCACAACAGAGCAAATCGAGTCGAATCGGGGCACACTAGAGCCATGGGGACCTAAACCAGACACTTAAGTGCCTTTGCTGGGTGCTTAAGCACCCAAAATGGCACTTAGGTGCCACTAGATAAAGATGGGTGCTTAAGCACCCAAAAATCGGTGCTTAGGCACCAAAAACGGTTTTCAACATATCTTCTAGAATATACATCGGATTTGGACGCTTTTTGAAGCGTCGTTTCTTGCATCTCTTGGGCAATTCATTGGAAATGAGAAAATGGAATTTCTAGAAGAATTTTTGGATGTTATAAGGAGTTTTGAAGAGGAACTTCAGGCATCATTTCGAAAATTTAATGAAAATGAACAGTTTTGAATAGACACTTAAGAATCTCTTGGGAAATTATAAATAAGGCTTCGAAATTCTTTAAAAAGAACTCTTGGACACTTGAATTAAATGAAAGAGGAGAAGAAGGCTTGGAGAAGAAGAAGAAGGCTTCGGCGTGAGCCCCAAGTGGGGAGACAAGGTGAGAGAGAAAGAGAGTGTGTGAGAATTTCTTCTATTGTTTTCACTTTGCTGTTGGAAAGGATTGTAAGAAGATTGCTTTTTCTATATCAAGAGAGTTTGATTTACATCAGAGATAAATATTTTCATTTTATTTTGATTTGAATTTCGTACTTTATTTGTATGGTTTTAAAGTCTTGTTCAATGAAAAGTTTTTGTTGTTTCTCCATGTGTAGTGCGTAATTTTCTTTACTCTTCCCTCTTGTAATGAATTAGTATGCATGTGTAAGATATATAATTGAGTTTGTTATAATGGGTTAGTAGAATCTCTTAGGTTTAAAAATGATGTTGCCGCTGGTGGATCATTAATGTCAAAACCATTTGATGAAGTATATGCTTTAATTGAAGAAATAACTACAAATGAATTTCAATGGCCATCTGCAAGGGTAAATACTAAAAAGGCAGCCAGTGTTCATGATATAGATGCAATTGCAATTCTTGAATCTCAGGTTGCCGCAATATCAAGGAAGTTGGACCAATTTGGAATGAACCAGCCTCAATTTACTCCAGTAAGTGAAGAAAGTTTATTAGAACATATGTTTGATTCCAATTTTTCATATGAAACTTTAAGTACCATAAATAAACCGTATTCTAACTTTTACAACCCATGTTGGAAGAACCATCCTAATTTTAACTGGTATCATACTACTGGGGGTGGAAACCAACAATGAGAAAATAATCACGCAAATCCTAATGGAAGTTAGAATAATGAAGGGAACACAAACAATAGACCTTCATATCCACCAGACTCTAACAATGATCAACAATTTGAGGATAAGAAGATGTCTATATAAGAAGTGGTATTGCAAATGGGAAACCAGTTGCAAGGTCAAAATGCTGTAATTAGAAACGTAGAGAATCAACTGGGAAAAAATGTTAATTCACTTAACAATACAACCCAAGAAACACTTCCAAGCAACACTAAGATCAACCCTAAAGAGAACATTAATGAACAAGTAAAGCTGTGCAATTAAGAAGTGGAAGAGAGATAAAGGATGTAGTTAGAAAAGAGAAAGAAGTTGTGAGAGAAACCAAGGAAACTAAAAGACCTAAAAAATATGTTTATAAGGATCTGGAAAATTTAATATCTTCAACTAAAATCAATTTAGAAAGACCACCATCTCTATTTCCTTAAAAACTTAGACACTATGAGTTGGATAAACAATTTTTAAAGTTCATGGAAATACTTAAGAAGTTAATGATAAATATTCCTTCTGCTGAAGCTTTGGAACAGATGCCAAGTTATTAAAAATTTATAAAGGAGATATTAAACAAAAAAATAAAATTTGGGGATTACGAGACAATCGCACTAAGTGAAGAGTGCAGTGTTATACTTCAGAAAAAGCTTCCTAAGAAACTTAAAGATCCTTCTAGCTTAACAATTCCTTGTGTACTTGGAGAAAGATTATGTGTAAAGGCTTTATGCGATTTACGATCGAGCATTAATGTGATGCCTCTATCAATATTTAGAAGGTTAGGTTTAGCCCATATTTCTCCCACTAATGTAACCCTGCAGTTAACTAATCGATTTATCAATTATCTAAAAGGGGTTATAGAAGATGTGCTTGTTAAAGTGGAAAAATATATCTTTCCTATGGACTTTATTGTATTAGATATGGAGGAAGATAAAGAAAAATAATTATTTTAGGAATACCTTTTCTTAATACTAGATAAGCTATGACAAATGCACAAAAAGGAGAGTTGACTATGAATATTAATGACCATGAAGCCACTTTTGATGTTTTAAAGACTATGAATTATCCAGCTGAGAGAAAAGATGATGATTGTTTTTGGGTTGATGAAATTGATTATCTAAGTAAAGACCAATTTCAAGAAATTTTTTAGGGTAAGTTAATTGATAAGATCGAAATGGACTTTCATGATGAGTTGAAAACGTTGTTTAAAGAAGACTGCATGTATGTTCAGGAGAGGTGTAAAATGATGGACGTTACTAAAAAATAGAAAACTTTTAGTTCCATCTATTGTAAAATCTCATGAACTTAAGATGAATGTACCACATACAATTTTAAATCCTACTTATTTAGGGAATTCATTTACACTACCAGTCTTTATATCTTCAAATTCGAGTCAATCACAAAAAGAACCTAAATTGAATGATGAAATTAGTAAGAGATCTCCTAAGAAAGAGTTATTCAAAATCAATGAATGGCATATTCCATGGTGTATAGACAAAATGAATGAGATTCTGATGCTAGGGCAACCAGAGTAAATAGTGGATACATCAGGTCGTCAATGTTATACCAAGCGCTTCGTGGGTGGCAACCCATGGTTATTTTTGTTATCTATTTAGTGTGATTGTTGTTATGTTGGATTGGATAATAGTGAGATGTTGGACTTTGATCCGTGTTTGATGTGTAAGAGTGGATTGGATTAATTTTGTGAGGTAATTCCTTTGTCATGACTAGATTTGTATATGATTTCTGGTAGTATCAGGTTGACGAGTCTGCTATTACCTAGTTCTTAACTGAAGCTGTGCATTACCTTGAAGCAGGTAGAGTTTGGACTTGGACCACTCCATGTCAACTCTATTACTTTCTTTATCTAACTTTATCTTCACTGAGTAAGGTCATGAACTTACTTAGTGAACAACATCTGGATGAACTGTACTATTTTTATTTATCAGATTATGTATACCTTTGACTTAGAGTAACCTTGAAATTGGCAACACATGAGGTAATTATGGTCCATGGGTGATAACAATATAAGGTTTACACCCACGTTATTAGTGTAGTTTCTTCCGTTAGAAATTGAATGTAAGGAGGGGAAATGTGAGTAGAAGGGAGATCAAATTAACCTCAGTTGTTGTTTTTTTATGTATCTGTGAGTCTATGTATTGGAGTTTGTGTGTCTATGTTTTTTATTCAAGTTGAATGAGTCATTGGAGATGACAAAACTTATCTTAATATTTTAAACTTGTTAGCATCCTGCAATTCTGTTAAAAAGTTTAAAATGTGTTCATGTTTAATCTTCAGTTTGTACCTCTTCTATTATTTAAAATTCCTTTATAGTGTTATGTCAAGCATGTTTAGGCTAGATTTACTTTCTATTGCAATATTATACCATGTGTTATTTTTTGGTATTTTTTGTAGGATGTGTAGTAAATTATAAAAGTGATCTTTCCCTGCCACATATTTTTGTACTTCATTGTAACACATATTTGAGCTTAAGTTTTGGGAGAAAAGAAAATGTTTCAAATTTAGACCTTATGTGAATTTGTATTTTAATTCTAATGATTATTGTTATGTGGAGTCATCTTAAGGATGTTATAATTTTAAGTATAGAAATGGAGAAGGAAAACTTAGTTTATATTTTTAGTGAAAAGGGTGAACCTAGAGTTAAGGATATTTAGTGGAGAACTTGGGAAAATGAATAACTTTCTTTAGCAGGAAAAATAGTATTTTTTGAAAAATTAAGGATTCTTAGAATTTTAATTTTCAAAAATTTCAGGCTCTTTTAAAAAGTACTTTTAAAAAAATACAACTTTTCAAGTGAAGGAAAGTAGTAAGTTTTAACTTTAGAGGAGGATAGTGGAATTCAAAATTATTTAAGGACTTCTCCAGATATAGTAATCCTCGCATATTAAAAAAAAAAAATACAAAAAAAGAGAAAAAAAAATAATGGATAAAAAAGATCCTAAAAAATAAAAAGAAAATACAAAAAAAGTGAGGAGAAGCTTGAGAAGAGGTCCTAATAAAAAATTGGTTTCACATAAGTTATTATAGAGTAAAAAACTTAGAACAATCCTAAGCTTGCTTTTTAAACTTATATTAGTAAAAATTATTTTTAAGAGAGTTCTTAAGTTTAGAAAGTAAAGTTCATAGGATTCTAAGTTTGAAAAATCTGCATATAACCAAGTTTAATGATAAATATTTTAGACCCTGAACTACTCTGATTCATTAGAATTTCTTCTAATCTGAACTATCACATTTTTAGAACAAAATTTTAGCAATTCTAAAGGATGGCCCATTAACTCTAATCTACATAAACTATTTTAAAAATGTAGTATTACTTGAGGACAAGTAATGTTTAAGTTTGGGGATTTTGATACGCCTAAAAATATACTATTTTTCATGTTTTATTTTATAATGATATTGCATTTTAAAGGTATGTTTTCTTATATTTTTGGTTCTATATACATCAAATTGAAAATTTTGGAGTGATTGGAGCAAAAGGAATAAAAATGGACCAAAACGGAGCAAATTAGAGCAAATATGGTCGAATCGGGGCACACCAGAGCCATGGGGACCTAAACTGAACACTTAAGTGCCTGTGCCCAGTGCTTAAGCACCCAAAATGGCACTTAAGTGCCACCATATTGAGAAGGATGCGCTTAAGCGCCCAAAAATCGACACTTAGGCGCCAAAGACGGTTTTTAACATATCTTCTAGAATATACATCGAATTTGGATGATTTTTGAAGTGTTGCTTCATGCATATCTTAAAAAATTCATTGGAAATGAGAAAATGGACTTTCTAAAAGAATTTTGGGTGGCTATAAGGAGTTCTGAAGATGCACTTCAGGCACCATTTGGAAGATTCAATGAATATGGACAGTTTTGAAGAGACACTTAAGAATCTCTTGAAAAATTATAGATAAGGCTTGGAAATGCTTTTAAAAAGAACTCTTGGACTCTTCAATTAATTAAAAGAGGAGAAGAAGGCTTGGAGAAGAAGAAGAAGGTTTGGGCGTGAGCCCCAAGTGGGGCGACAGTGTGAGAGAGAAAGTGAGAGTGTGAGAATTTCCTCTTTTCTTTTCACTTTATTCTTGGAGAGGATTGTAAGGAGAATGCTTTTGCTATTGTCAAAACTATTTTGGTTGAGGAGTTGCCCATAAGAAGTTGTCGGTCACCGGAATTAAAATCTCATCGCCTGCCTCGGAAGGACGTTTTAATTTACATATAGATTTAAGTTTAGAAAAATATGAAATCAAACAAATCCCATATTTTTCACAGTTTAAATGAAAGAGCGCTATACCTCAAACTCTATATTACCCCGAAGGATAAACGCAAGACTTGAGGATGAGTCTCAATCAAATAAACTAAGAAATATATGATGTTAGTTTGGTCTGCGAAACCGTTTTATTTGCCGACAATTTCGCTTATTTAATATAAAGGATTAAATAGGGTTTATATTAAGCTGGGTTTGGAAAAAGCTTCCTATAAGGGCAAGCCCCTATAGTTAATTACATCCTAAATGACTGAAGTCACATAAAAAAACTCTTGATAAAAATTAAGAAATATTATCTTCAAAGATGTCAAAGGATAGGAATTTTCAACGAAATCGGACAAAGTGGTGTGAAATGGGATTGGCTCAAATTTGGAGCATTTTGTTTTTGGAATATAAAGGAAGAAGATCTAGGGGATGTCATAGATTTAGAGGAAAACCTCGATGACTTCCCAATCTATCCTAATATTTGGCTTCAGTTTTGAGGAGAAATATTTAGGTGTTTCATCCTATAATTTTATTAATTTAGGGCTTACACTTGTGTGGAATGATCACATAAATAGACTTGAAGATGTGAGGATTTAGGTCATGATGAAAGACAACCTCAGAATCCTAAGAAGAGTTAGGGCTTATATTGTATAGCAGAGTTGTACAAAGGCCTAACGATAAGGTGAGGATTTATGTTGCATAAGCAAACAACCTCGAAATCCTATGGCTTGGTTGTTTAATTCTAAGGAAGGAAGTTAGTTTAGCTGGGAAAGATAAGTTTTACTGTTGAAGATGGCCGTGTTGCCCACCATGCTATCTCCAAGCTCCTCACCGTGACAAGTTTAAGTTTTCTAGGGTGTCAAGTTATGATTTCAAATCAAGTGGCCCTATGGTTGAAGTTCTTTAAATTTTATGGGGAATGTTCAAGTTGATTAGAGCGACACTGGTTAGGATCTCACGGTTTCCTCGTTCCGACACCACTTTTTCCTATTAAATTCACTTAGTCTATATGAATTTACTAAACTCAATTTAATGAGTTCCATAATTTTATATAGACCATGAGAAGCCTCAGCAACCGTAGGTTACCTCCTCCAAGGGATTCCCGATCATCCGATAGAGACATCTTAATTTAATTGTAGTTGTTGTTTTTGTGATGTTTGTGATTAAATTTTGAGTTATTTTATATTTTAAATGTTGTGGATGTGATTTTTATCTTGATTGATTTTAGTTTTGAATTGGGTTTTGGTATTGTGGCTATCTTAACAGTTTTAGTTTTCATGCAGGGTGAGATCGTTGTTTAGCATGCAATTTGTGTTAGCATCAAAAGTACAGTACGAAAGTACAAGAAAGACGACACTGTAAACCGTAAAAGTGTACCTGACAAGTCTTCTCGTTCCACCACCTGAAACTCAAAATGCATGTTAGAACATTTTATGTAAAGGTAAAAAAGTAATGTTTTGGTGACCTACCTAACCCTAGGTCATATCTTGGTGGTTCCTTATTAGTTTGATTAATAATTATTTTCTTTAAGCAAAACATATTAAGTTTAGTAGACCTCTAATGTATCCAACAGGTCTAGAGGAAGAAGCAGATCCATGCTTCCCTCTCACTAGCTGGTGAAAAGGCTTGAGCTCATTTAAACTATTTATGTTGCTTAATAACCCATCCTGTAATACCTTTAATGCTCAATGAACATTGATGTTTCAATTATCCTTAAGAGTAAGGAAATTATCACTCATAATTTAATTTAAGAATTATGTGGGTGAAGACCCTTAAAGGGGGCAAGTTAGCTTATTGAAACACTTACCCAAATTTTTTTTAATTTGGGCTTGTAGTGTTTTAAAGATGTTCAATTTTAATTATGTTCACTTTTCTAATCCTCATTTAATCAAGTTTGACTTAGCCTAGGTCACTACTAAGCCCTTAAGGTTTTGGTAGATATCTTTTTTTTTTTTTAAAGAAGTTGAATTTTAAGTGATGATGATTATTTATTTTCAAAGCACTTAAATGTCATTTAAACATCAAGCAGGGGTATTAAATTAGTGGGTTATCAACTTCCAAAGTCATACCCCTAAGTCTAAGGTCATTTAATTGACTAGACTTCCAAATTTTACTAATTTAAGGAATTACAAATTTATCTCTTGATTATGAAAGAGTGAGGTTGGTTTCTATCAATTAATCCCCTTGTGTTTCAATTATCCAAATAAGTCAGTTAAAATGAGAGGTTACCCTTTTCCCTTCTTGAATTAAGCCTAACTGTTAATTAAGGCCAAATTTCCAAAATTACACTTTTTTCCCTAAGGCTCTACTAATTCATAATTTGTCAAATTTAATCCAAATGACTTTGAAATTTTCACCCCACCTCACTCATGGGTCAATTAAGACATCAGAGGAGAAAATGTGATTTTTTAAAATTTAATATAATCTACATATTTATTTTTATGCAAAATTAGGATTTTTCAAAAAAAATTCCATAACTTGACAAGGCAAAGCCTAATCCCTTGAAATTTTTTCTGGAGGTAGACTAAAACAGAGAAGCATTGCAGCCAAATTTCATGATTTATTGAGTTTTATTTGAATTTTAAGAATTATTTTAAGTTCTGAAGTATTTATTAATTATAAAATATTTTAAATTTGGAAAATTAAGTTTTATACTTTTATAAGATCTCTCTAATGTTAAGGAACCCAAAGAAATAAATTTCACATTTTTCTGATTTATCTTTAAATTTTTAGAATTATTTTAGTAAAAGCCCATTTTTAGCCTTTAAAAATTATTTTAGCTTTAAAATTCAATATCTTCACATAGAAAATTAGGAAAAATATTTCAATTATTCCTTAATTCTTAAGAAACAATTTAGAACATTTCCATGAATTTTATTATTTTTGTGATTTTTATCATTTTTTAATTATTTAAATATCAAAAATAGGCTTGAAAATGGAATTTTTATTTTAATTTCAAATTTATTTTTACAAAATTCTCCTAAACACAGAGAACTCCAAAAACTAATTTTTATAATTTTTTGAGTTATATTTTAATTTTTAAAAATCATTTTAGAGTAAAAAGTGGCTTTTAACTTGAAAAACTAATTTGAGTTATTAAATGAGCTTCAAAGGTTTTGAAATTTTTATGTGGAGTTCTCTGAAATTTAAATCACAGTGAAGATTAAAAATTAAGTCATTCATATGTTTGTGTTTACCAAAATTAATTATCTTTGTGCTTTAGGGTTGGTGGAAATTAATTACATTCTTAATGACTTAACCCATGAAACATTTTCCAAAGGGTTCTCTTGTCATAACAAATCTTCCCAAATTTTCTTAGATTTTTCTAACCAACATGCTAATTATTATGATTAATTTATGTAAATAATAGACATAAACTTGAAAATATGGATCTCTGTCTAGAGATATACTGCCACTTTGGAAAAATCAGGGAATGTTCCCCAAGACACGGTAACAAAATGTCAAATACTCAAGCCATGGTGAAATTTCTACATGCATGAAAAATCAAAAGACTCAAAATAGTATTTAATTAATTAAAAATAAAATATGCATTAATAAATTTTGAATCATTTCCATATTATTCTTCTCTGTTCACTGAGCAGAGGGTATTTTTATTTTATTTTTGTGATTTTCTACACCAAGATATGGATTTTTGAAGTTAGGGCTGTTTATTTAAATCATAAAATGCCCTATTTATCTATTTAAACACGCGTCGCCATGTCAACCTACGGCGGCTTCAAAACTCCATGCGGCGCAATCCCATTCAATGTCGTCATCCACCTCAGCGCTGACTCGGCCCGCAGTTCATGTATGAAGGGGTTGTCTGACTAGATTTCGTCTATTGATGAGATAAACGTGCGATCGGACGGCACCCCGTCAACATCCCCAATGCCTTAGCTCGAGAACCATCCATTTTCAAAGCTTAAGATCTAACTCATTTCTTAACCCAATTAAGTGTGGTTTGTTTCTAGATGCTCGTCTAAGTGTGACAAACATATCGATATGGTAATCAAGCAATTAAATTAAGCCTAATCAAATGGAGAATCAAAATAGGCTCAATAGGAAGAGGAGTTCAATTCTTTTCCTTTGAGAAGGGAAGGTTCAATTAGAGGTGCTTGGCACATTTGTGGAGGTCCAAAGGAGGCTAGGTATTAAGCCTCTTCATGTGGTGAATGGCCTAGGTATGAATTCAATCATGCTCAATTTCAGGTGTTGGTTTTGAGCTGTGTTAGGGGCTCTGTATGAGAGGGATTGGATGGGGCTTCTCCTTCTTTCACTGTGGTGAAGGTGTGGGTGAGTTTAATTTGATTTTGGTGGAGTGTAGAGGTGTGGAGAGCTCTATCTTATCTCCGACAAGGTTTTGAGCTCAAAAATTGAACTCCGGTAAGGGGATTCAAGGTAATGTGGTGGTTGGGTTGCACTGAGGAGGTCTCAAAGAGGCTCTAGGAGCAATTTGTAGGGGTCTCTCTGAGAAATTTTTAGCACTCCCTCCATGGTCGTGGAGGTGAGGTTTTTATAAAATAGGCTTAAGGGTGGCTGTCATGGCCATTTGGGGGGTGAAAATGCTTGCTTAGGTGGAGAGCAGAGAGGCTCTAACATTTAATTTGGATGAGGTGGCCTCTAGGTTTGAATTGGGCTTGATTACATGGGGGTGGCTCTCAGTTTGGACATTTTTCGGCCACTAGGCCGGCCGGCTAGGCCAGGGGTGGTGGCTAGGAGGTCAGGTGAGTAAGGGAAATATGTCACAGCAATTAAATGGGTTGGTGTTTAGTTTTGGCAAAAATATCCTTGGCTTAAGCAATTATGGAATGAAATTCCTTAATTTAGGGATCCTTTGGTCCATAGTTCATTTGGGTGGTTCCATGGGGTTTTTCTTGGTCAATAGGGTCCAAAACTTGGTTGTGGTGATCTTGTCTTGACCAAATTGACATGTATAGGTCAATTTTGGTGCATGGGTCCAAGTGGGTGCAAATGACCATGACTTAAGTTTGGGCTAGGCTAGCCATGTTCATTGGACCAATTTATTGATTTATTTGATTTAGATTATTGTAATGAACATTTTTTGTGAACGATTGAAAGAATTTTGAGTTCAATTGGGGTTTCAATTTGAAGGATTTTGAAATTTTGGTGAATTTGGGCATGTTGGGATAAACTTGGGTCTAGATTGGGCTAAGATTGGGATAAGTCCAATTTGATTGTTTAAAATTGTCTATAGGAACATCATGAAGAGTTTTCAACATAAATTGGGTGTCAATTTAGGGTTTAGGGCAATCAATTTGGTGGAATTTGGGGACAGCCAGTTTGGGGCAAAATTGGGGGCTTTTGACTTAGGTTGAAATTAAATAAAATTGAGGCTTGCCCAAGGCCAATTGAAGGTCAATTTTGATGTTTAGAAATGTTATGAAGAGTTTTCAACATAAATTGTGGCAAATTGAGTGGGTTATGGGTTTAATTAGGTGAGATTAGGTCATGTGGCCAAAATTGGGGGTTTTTATTTGGATCAAAATTGGGCTCAAATAAGGGGCTAATTGAGCTTGTATTTGGTTTAAATTGGCCACATGGAAGGTAAATGTAAGTTTAGAATTGAAATTTAGTGAAATTGTGACCAATTTGATGGACATTTGTGGTGGATTTGGGGAGATTGGGCCTTTTAAGGGCAATTTAGGGGTCTTGGACAAAGATGGTCAAATTGGTCAAATTAGGTTATGTGGTAGTTGAGAAAAATAAAATTAAGAATATTTGGAAGGTTTTGGAAATTTTTTGGATTTTTTTGGAATTTTTTGGAATTTTGGGCTAAGGAGGGGCATTTTGGTAATTTGGGTATTTTCAAAAGGTTTGAAATGATTTTTGAATAAATTTTAGTATTTTGGGTAAATTTAGAATTTTGGCCAGGATTTCAAGGGTACTTAGGTAATTTGGGTAGGTTTGGGGCAAAATGCCAAGTTGAGTATTTTTGGTAGAATTGGGGTGCCAACCACCTTAAATGAGCTATGGACCAATAAAATCCCCATTTGGGTTCTCTATGCACTAGTCTTAAATAAACCCTAGCCTTGGGCCAGTGGGTTCAGGGGATCATCTACATGAGTCTCCCAAAGGATTAAGGGATCAAAGTCAAGACATTTTGGGTTTGTATTTGTGCGTGATTATGAGTGAGGTGATTGTAGTGAGTGCCTTAGCTCTAGACCAATACCCAGAGTCAACCTTAAGGTCAAGCAGTCTATGGGAACTCTCCTTGAGCTCCCTCATAATGACCCTACCTACTAAGTGCTAGAGGTTATGACCAATATGTAGAGCTTCAAGTTAAGTAAGAGAAGTTTTGAATTTCTAATGGTGAGTGTTCCTTTTCTAGTTTTCTAGGAATAGTCAATAGGAAAGACCTATGGTTAGCCCTAGGCTACTGAAGAGGAAAACTAGACCTCAACCAAAAGTGAGGTCGACAGCTATACAAGGAGAGTTTGATTTACATCAGTGATAAGTATTTTCATTATATTTTAATTTGAATTTAGTACTTTATTTGTAGGGTTTTAAAGTCTTATTCAATGAAAAGTTGTTGTTGTTTCTCCATGTGTAGCAAGTAGTTTTATGTACTCTTCTCTCTTGTAATGAATTAGTATGCATGTGTAGGATATAAAATTGAGTAGAGACAGAATATATTGTGATGATTTTACTTTGTTCTTCATTTACATGTAAACTTGATCAACTTGCATGCTAAAGTCTGTTGTAAGAACATGTAAAATTTGGGATGGTATTGTCTCAATCAACTGTAGTAAAATCACATGAGATTGTATGGATAAGAATGTAGTTCATATATTTGAGTGAAAATAAATAGAGAAATAATCTTTAATGGGTGTAGAATTAGAGGACTTTAGAGTCACGGGATAAAGCCCCTAATTTGGTCTATAATTTTAGGTTTTAATGCGAGATGCTAGCCTCCAGGTGGAGGGATAAGAGGGAACTCTAGAGTGAGAGCTAGTATCTTCCCTGCCTAGAGCGTCTTTAGAGGTATTCAAACTTTAACCAATGTTCTTTATATCATCTTTAGTAAGGGTAAAGAATATAATTGCTCATATTTGTCATAATCTCTCTCGCTACTTATTTTACTTTTACACATGTCACTAATTTTAGTACATGAGGAAGGGTACTTTTAATATATTAAACCCCACTTTCTGATTTTTACTAAGTATTTTATTTTAGGAGTAGAAGTAGTACTCCAGACCAACATCCAATGTTAACCCTAAGGTCCAGCAATCCTAAGGGTGACTCATCTTAAGTTTCCCCCGATGGACGTCACCTACCTACGTGTTTAGAGGTTGAGGGTGGCTCATCTTGAGTATCCCCCATAGTGACCCCACCTACTAAGTATTTAGAGGTTGAGGCAATATGTGGAACTTCAAGTTGAGTGGAGAAGAGTTTGGAATTTCTAATGGTGAGGGTTTCATATCTAGTTTTCTAGGAATAGTTAATAGGAAAAGTCATTTGGCTAGACCCTAGGCTACTAAAGAGGAAAAACTAAACCTCAACCAAAAATGAGGTCAACATGTCTGAATCTAATTTTGTATTTTCTTGGACAACTTATTCTAAATTATACTCCATCCATCTTTTTCTGCATATGGATCAATCAAAACGATTGGCTCGACCGAAATCATATTCACAGAACCTTTTTTAGGTTCTTTTAAATATTCTTTCGGGATTGTTATATTCCCTTCTTTAAGGTTCTTCTCGAGCTAATCCTTGAAGATGAAACAATCCTTTATAGTGTGTCCAAGCATCCTGTGATACGAGCAATAATTAGGTTGATCTCTTTTGTTGACCTCTTTTGGTTTGTTTGGATCTGGTAATCTGAACTTGGACTTCTTCATTAGACTTCTAAACATCTTGGGAACCGCTTTAGCTTTAAAGGAATACACCGCTTTCTTCCATTTTGACATGTCTTATTCTCTGTTCGGTATGATCCTCCCTAGTGTGGTTGCCGGCTAGACTGGCCATACTGTTGTGTCTATTGTTGAGCTTGTTGTGATGACGATTGGGAATCCTGACGAAAATTCTTTGCATGTATCTTCATTGGTTGTTTTTCTTTATCAACCATTGCCACTATCATGGACTTCTTCTCGAATATTTGGATTGTTCTGGTCTTTTCTAATTTCTCCTGAGATTCCATGTGTTTAGCTTCCTCTTGTAGATTGCTAGCTTTGCTGAGTAGTTTCTCAAAGGATTTGATGGTGAGTCCCTTGAGCATGAAAGCTACTAGCCCATTAATGCTTTTGACTAGGATTTCAATTGCATTATGTTCCTCTAACTGAGGTTCACATTTTATGGTAAGGTTTCTCCACCGCAGGATATAATCCACTAGGGTCTCGTTAGGCTTTTGCTTCTCCACGACGAGATCTCCAATAGAAATAAGATTTTGTGCTCTGGTAACTCACTTCACGAACAACTGTTCTAATTTTTCAAATGTCTTGATTGATCCGTTGGGTAGTTCGGCATACCAATCAAATGCAATTCTCAATAAGCTACTGACAAACTGGTGGAAAAACAAAGCTTTGTTACCTCTGGTGTTACCACAACTAGCTCAAAAATGTGCTATATGCTGCCTGGGATTTCCAGTCCCGTCAAATATCTTAAATTTTGGTGAAACAAAACCCTTCGGGTAGGGTAAGACATCGAAATCCTCCGGGTAGGGTCTACCCTTCAAAATTAATGCACAACCCATAGGCTGGGCTAAGGCCTCCCAAACTTATTAGACCATTTGTTTAAATTTTTTTTCGGGTATAGCACTCAATGGAGAATCCTTCTTTTATTATTCATCTTTGTTTGTTGAGGCTACTTCCCTCCTTTCATCGGTGATGTGTATAATATTCGGCTGATTAACTTCCGGAGAGGCTTGGGGTTGAGGCTGTCCATGAACTATTGCCATGGTGGCCATGGCGATGGCCATCTCTTCCATTATTTTCTTCATTTGGCTAATTTTCTCATCCCTCCAGAAGACAGGCCTACACAGATCATCTACGGTATTCTCTTCGATGAGAAGTTCAGCGTTACGCGCAGATGTAGTGGCTCTAGTTTTGATGACATTATTGTCCATGAAGTAAAATCTTCATCATCCTCATCATTTACGGAAACTCCATGTTCTCGGGCTAACTCAGAAATCTCCACCATGAGGTTCTCAACCTTTTCTTTGATTACTGATTCTTGTATCATCTTAAGATCTGGAGGACTCTGCTGAACATCCTCTACCTATTCATCCATCTCGCTGGCAATATCTGCGACAATGTCAGACATTTCAGACCCTTGCTTAATTCCATGATCCTGCCATATGGGCTCACTGAACCATATTGGTACAACAATCTTAGGTACCCATACCCTTTTCTTTGGTGAAGATGTCTTGAGACGGGGTGTCTCAACATTGATATGTCAGAGAGAGGTATGCTCCCCCTGGTGTAGACCAGATATAGTACGAAGTAACTTCTTAATCTTTCCTTCAGGACTTCATGACCAGTAATTGACAGAATTCTTGGACCCAAACATAACTTAACTGGTTGACGGCCCACGGGCCTCAAAGAGGCAATAATAGTAGAGTCAATAGTGGTAATGGTAGTATCAACCCAACTTCCTGAATAGAATCTGACAGGAATGCATGTTGGTTAAACTTTGGTTGATTTCTGAGAACGTCGGGTAGATCTGACATCTCTTGAAGTCTCTTTCTTCATGCAAGGGGATATCGCACATCCCACTCGTTTAAGTAATTCACTAATGAAACAACCTTCCTTGGCAGCTATTCTCTGGAACACTATACTGACTCGTGTGATAGGAGTGGGCTTTTTCCTCTCCCCACCATGTCCATGAGGTGACGGTAAGGTAGCAGCATTCTTTTAGATACTCTCATACCCATCAACATCCATTAAGGGATGGAACCTACTCCCTCGCAGAAGCGGATAGGTCTCCAATAATATTGGTTTCTCCTGATAAGGAATTTCATGAACAGACATTTCCTCATAAATCTGGGCTTTAGTAGCCTTCTGAATCTTTTGGCTGCGGTTCCCTCTTTGATTTTAGGTTAATGACGTAGTCCTCGAACTCGATCAGATTTCAGATAATGACGGCGGAACAACCAATCCTTCAGTTAGGTCTTTAATGATCATAACCTCTTTTCTCTTAGTAGTCTTTTCTCTTAGTAGAAGTACGAGCAACAGGCTTAGTTGGTTTTGTGGTGGCAGTAGTTTTTATCTTCTTTTAAGAAGGGAAATCCTGTAGACAGTTCAGGTTGAACTCAACAGTCATCTCCTGAGTTTCCGGAGTAGTAACTTTCATTATGATAAAAGAAGCTTTCGCGAGGATGACTTCGAGATCTTCAAACCCAGCTCCAAACTTGATAGTGGGAGTGATGTTGCGGGCATTGTGGATCGTTGGCAGGTTGCAC
>JXCR01144090.1:98870-121860 GCA_002079205.1 Phalaenopsis hybrid cultivar | reverse complement strand
TGAGACTGAATAGATCTCATATATTTAATAATTTAAATAGCTGAGCACAATACCATAAATGATATATCATCTTTAAGGATGAACGTATCACTTATCGGTAGGCTTAACTATCTAAATTTAAAAGTTTATGCTCTATTTTTATCTGCGAAATTTATAGCCGACAAATTCCCCTATCTAGTACATAGATTAGATAGGGTTTAGATTAATCTGGGTTCTTAAATTCCCTATAGGAGCAAGCCCCTATAGTTATTTACATCTTAGACAACCGAAGTCACCTAAGAAAATTCTCGATAATGATCAAAGGTTTTGTCTTCAAGAATTCAACGTTCAAGTTTTCACGATTGTTCATAGGAAAAATCAAATGGGATATGTTCAAATAGGAACAGTTATTTTCAGAATCCAAAGGAACGAAAAGTAGGAGATGTCGAAGATACTGAAGAAGATTCAGTAACATCTCAAACTAATCTATCGTTTGGCTTTACATCTTTGAAAGAGAAATTATTTAATGTTTCAGTCCTGCAGATTATTTAGATATTCGGGACTTATATCTGTATATCATATGTAGATAGCCCGAGAAAATGTGAGGATTTATGTCGTACTAGACAACAACCTCGGAAAGCCTAAAAAGTTTAGGACTTATATTGTACGATAGAAAATCGTAGAAATTCCTAAAAGATAATGTGAGGATTTACGTTGTACCAAACAAACAACCTCGGTGTCTTATAGGTATGTTATTTAAATCTATCAAGGTTATGCATAAACTTATCCTTCCGTCTTTGGTAATTGTCTCGACTGTCGTCCGGAGATGAATCGTCCACCGACCACGTCGTCGTCTCGTTCCGAGAAGAGGAGAGAGAAAATAGAGAATATTAAAAAAATCATGCCTCGAACGGCCTATCCTAGGGGAGTGTACAAACATACTAGAAAAGTAACAACTAAAGCATGAATACTGGTAAATGTATACAATACAACAAAGAACCGACAAAAAGGACTATGCTGCAAGAGGTGATAGGAAATTGCATGAGATATATATAGCGAAGTATAGTACGATACAAAATAAAAGAAAATATGCAGAAAATAAAGTACGGAAATTAAATAAATAAAGGCGTACCTGATCAGGTTCTGCTAAAGCTTCAAAACAGATTGCAATTGTATGATATAAATGGGTTAGGTAAACATTTGCAAATTATAAAGGAAAGATTAAATGATGAGCACATGAAAGTTTCAAGATGGGATATTAGATTTCAATTTAGGGATAGGCTCAGACTAGACCTCTTTTCTCTCTATCTCGATCCCACAGGCAATTGATATATCGAGGTCGACCTATCAATATCAACTAGAGGACACCAACAAATCACCCCTATAATCAAGCAGCACTAGACCCTATCATTTAGAAGATATGTGAATGGATTAGTATCTGAACTCCTCAAAGTGTAGTGCACCTATACATGAAATGTAATATCTGAACTTATCAACATACAATATATGTGTACATGAAATGTAGTATATGTCGTGCCGGCCCTAGCGTATGGATGTAGTGTCTACAGTATAAAAAGGTAATATGATGATACTTAGATCCATCAGGTAAAGGTATGTGGTGTATCTGTATGTAGTGTGTAAGATGTACTATGTAATATATGAAATATACTTGTAGGTGATATGCATGTATTAGTCAGAATATAGTGTTTACAATGTAGGGTCGTATCTGTTCCTTTGTGAGTGTAGTATCTTTGCAAGGACTTGTAATATTTATTCTCTTCTAAATACCAATTCTCAGGTCTTTTGAAAGGGGTTATAGCTGTTGATGATTTATGGGTGAAAGGGCATCACACTAATTGAGCATTGATATTTATATTTCAGCTACAAACAAAGCTGTCAAATGGTTCTTTGCATCATTGCCTGTCATCCCTCGTCTCAAACTAATAGGCCACCTCAATATTTCATATGCTCATTTAACAAATTTTATACATCCTATATCAAGAGAAATGAGAGAAGTATCTATTTAAGCATTTATGTAACATCCAACTTCCACTTCTAAGCTTAAATTTTAAAGCCCGTATATGATCACTACATGTTTTATTAACTTCCTCAAAGAGTGATACGTTATTGTCAAGTTTAAACTTATGAAATTTATGTAAACAGGAGCTAATTCCAACAAGGGATCAAAATCAGCTTCAAACATGTACATTCCAAAGTAAAAAAAAAATCTAACAGGTATTTGAATAAAGAGCAGCAAAGAGGACTACAATTAAATCCCCAAATACATCTTCCATGCTATATATAAAAAAAAACTGATTTCCATCATGTATTTAAACAAAGGGAAGCAAAGGAGCAAAAAAAAAACCGAGCCATGTATATATTCCTCAAGCCAAAAAAAAATGATTCCATCAGGGATTTAAACAAAGGGAAGCAAAGGAGCAAAAACCGAGCCATGTATATATTTCTCAAACCATAAAAAAATGATTTCCATCATGGATTTAAACAAAGGGAAGCAAAGGAGCAAAAATCGATCCATGAATGAGTGCACCGAAAATCTATAATGGCTCAAAATTGAATTATGTGAATATTAAATAAAATAAGACTAAGCCATCATCAAGAGCCAAAACTGAGCTATTACAAAGCTTAGAGCTGAACCGATTCATCACCCAAAAGTTCAAAAACGAAATACCGCAAGGCTTACTACTGAACTGATAAGAAGCGGAATTAATCCCGACAAGGGACAAAATTCAAATTCTAAACGAATATTCAAACCCATATATTAGCCTTCAAAGTATTTTTTCAAATATAGATAGTTAGGGACATAAAACCAATCCCAAATAATTGTTCAAAGTCTGCATATAAACTCTTCCATAAACATCTCGAATAGGGTAGCTAGCAACACAAAACCAGCCCAAAAGTAGTTGTTCAAAATTCGAATTCCTTGCTAGCTCAAGAAAGGGGAGGGTGGAGAAGAGATTGCAAAAAAGGACGCTTTCAAACAGCAAGAAAAGTCGCAGCACTATATCTCTTCCAAGACTTATAAAAAAATTGCATCCCATCTTCCCCCTCCCATGGTGTATTTATAGGCAGAGATGGGAGGATGGCTCAACGGCGGTGAAAACCGGGGAGGTGACAAGAAACACCTCAAAGGGCAAAGAGAATGTTCAAATTCAAGAACAAGAAGGTTACCGGACACGTTTAGGAGGGAAAGTCTGTTATAACGGGCTACCAGCGACGAAGGCTCAGAAAGGGAAGTGATGACCGACAAACCGGCGAGGGATTCCAAGGTTTGGCTAGGCAGAGAATAGAAACGCGAGGGAGAAGTAAAAAAAAATTTTTTAAAAGATTATATTTTATAAACAGAAACTTTATAATATATATATATAAAAAGTTAATAAAATATTAAATTTTGTGTGATCAACTCGCGCTCGGAGCCCCGACAAAATAGGTGTCATGCCTAGCTAAAATCGACGTCCCGGACGCAATAGTGCAGTCCGTCTCATCATCCGGAGTCATCTGGACAAAGTCGTCGGTGATCGAGCCAAATTAACTTTAATTCGCGCGTGGCNATATATATATTATAAAAAGTTAATAAAATATTAAATTTTGTGTGATCAACTAGCGCTAGGAGCCCCGACAAAATGGGTGTCCTGCCTAGCTAAAATCGACGTCCCGGACGCAATGGCGTGATCCGTTTCGTCATCCAGAATCATCCGGACAATTTCATCGTCGATCGCGTCAAATTAAATTCGATTCGCACGTGGTGCGACAAACAAAATTATTTTGGCCCGATCGGAGTTGTTTAACGAGTATATTATTGACTAGTCCTCACATAAGTAATGACCAGTCAAACACATCGCTTGTAGTGGTAAGTCAAACGTCGCACTCACCACGGTATCCACCCACGTCTTTCAAATTTCTATAGGAGCTAAATTTGAGCTTCAATAAGTCGGCTTTTCGATCGACTCAACCGAATGTTGAGGATCTAAAATCGTCCATATGAAACTGCAAAAAGCGAAGAAATGGCTTGAATTTCAAAGGGATGTGGGTCCCAGTTTAGTCCTCTAAGAGAGTCAAAAATAGGGAAATCTTAAGGCTAGACCCTAGGGTATCTAAAAAAGGGAAAAGAAGACCTCAAAAATGAGGTCAACAATAGCTTAGGATTGAGATTAACTCATAACTTTTATACTCTAGTTCAATAAATAAAATTGTTATATTTAAGAAAAATCTTTAATAACTTAGGCTCAAACTCTAAGTCTAAGAGTTTGTAGTAAGCAAGTTTAAGATTTCTGAATATCTATTCATTTCAAGAAAAATTACAATTTATCATATTAAGGATACTTAGAACATACATATGAAAAAGAACTTCATAAAAAATTTACTAGTAACGCTACTAATACTTCAATACAAGTTTAGAAAATGCAATAAAGCTCCTTCCTTAAGTTGATTCAAGTGAAGCCAATTTTTGATTAGGCATCTCCTCAAGCTTCTCCTCACTCATCTTTCTTTTCTTTCTTTTCTTTTTTTCTTTTAGGATCTCTTTAATCTTTTCTTCTCTTTTTTTTTTTCTTTTAGGATCTCTTTAATCTTTTCTTTTCATTTTATTTTTCAAGTGAGGATTACTATATCTGGATTGCCTTTAATAATTTTAAACTTCACTGTCCTCTTCTTAAATTCAAAACTCCTTACAATTCTTCACTTTATAAATCCATATTAGTTTATGATTCTTCATAAAGTTTCATTCTTCTCTTCTTACATGAAACTCTAAAATTCTTAATACTTCAAAAATACAATTTCCTTTACTTTACATAGAAAAACATAATCTTATCTTTTCATGCCAAATATTTTTAACCTAAAAATTGATGTTCATTATTAAAAACTTTTACCTAAATTTACCATAACATTCATAAACATAAGTATATTCATTTAAAGTTAAATCTTAATATCCCATGCCATGTTAAATAATTTTAAAGCTATAGTTAATTGAGGAAAAATAAAATTTAGTTTACAAGTTTAGAACTAAATTTCTCAACCCAAGTTTAGAATGCAGCGTATTTGCAATGGATTGCATTTCTCAATCCATACAAAACATTGATCCTTTCCTTAGAAAATTCAACTTGCTTACCTCTCACAAGGATGTGATCGTTAATGGTAAACCTCAAGTTGGCATAAAACTCTTGAATCATTGGTACAATTGCTACTGCAATGAAGTAGTAAAACCTTTCCCAATTTATGGCGACGATCAACCTCTCGATCTCACCATCTGGGTTAGCAAATGCCCATTCTTGGATCAACTTTTTTTATTCTATTTGAGTGTTATAGCAATGTTAGGATTTGAAATTGACAAATCTTCTCACGTCAAAATCATCTGTCGACTTTCCTCTCTTTACTCGTGGAGCCATTGGAATTTTTATGAAAATCCAAATAAAATCCAAATAAATTACAAAATAAAAAATCTAACTCCCCAAGAAAGATTATTTGGTAAGAAACTTTTCACCATGATTTTCTTCAAGCTTTTCCTTCAAAAATCTCAAATTTCGGATCTTCCATAATGTACGAAAAATACACGCTGAAAATAAAAAATTTCTAGGTTAAAGTTAAGCTCTTACTAAGAGAAGTGAAATCTAAGATTGTTGGCCGACAAAATCTTCTCCAACATGCACAATGTGAATCCCTAAGTCACGAATTAGAGGTAGGAGGCAACCGAAGCAGTAAAAATGGAGTTTTACTGTGTGAGTTTGCAGTTTTTTAGGCAATCTAACAATTTTGGGACATTGTCACTTTTAGCGCCAAATCTGGTGCATCATACACCGACGCTCTATAAACTGGCACTTCATGCGCTAATTTGGTGCATCTGGTGTCAATGCCTTAATTTTCTAGATTTCATTTTCTTGTGTAAATTTGTTGCATACCTCTATACGTCCTCCTCTAATTAACTCAATAAACATTTATAATCATAATTTAAACATTACTCTAACACCAAACATTCACAAACAGCACAAAACTCACTTTTATATATAAATTATGTGCTATTACAAACTAACATTTTTCAAGCGAATAAACATCTACTTCAGTGTCTAAAGCAAACTGAAACATCCTAACACTGAAATCTAAACATCAAAATACTAAACACAAACATAAGTAGAGTTTAATAGTAAAATTAAATGCATTCCAACATAACACATTAACACAAACAAGCAGTACTATACAAAATATTTCGTGCATAAATTAAGTTCAAACATCTTGTTCACTCTCATCCTCCTGGATATCTCCCATAGATTGGTAGTGTACGTACAAGTTGTAGAAGGGTCAATAAGGAAATTCATGGGTTGAATCTTCCCCAATGCAAGCATGTTTCTTGAACTTACGCACCAAACCGTCTTCAATACAACCAATATGTTCAAAATGCTCTTTCAATCTCCAATCCAAATGATCCAACATTTCAAAGACATTTTCAATTGCATGCATAAGGTTTTGTACCTTTTTTTCTATCTTCGTAATCCTTTTTAAAAGAACATTTGAACTGAAGTAAGGCTAAATAAGTGATGCATTTTGGGATGCTTGATCCACTAGTACATTCATATCATTCTCATTGCAATCGACTTTTGGATCCATCGGCTTCCAAGGAATAAGCACTTTCTCCCAAATCTCATAAGGTACTTGAGATTGACTGCAAAGTAGGAAAATAGTTGATTGATTCCCCAATACAGTTGCAGATCCATTGTCAATCAAACCCAAAATTGATTTCATAATTATTGCTCCAATATCAATAGGTTTTCCTGTTTGAATATAGTTTAGAATAGCACTCTCTTAGTTACCTTACCAATTTTCATAGTGCAAAGTAACTTCAATGCAATAAAAAAATGTCATGCCTTAGAAGCAAGATTTAACAATGATGAATAAAAACCTACATTTCTATTGGCTCTGGCCTCCTAATTTGCATCTTCATCCATAAGGTATCGTAAGAGTTCATACATATTATCTCTTGTAGGGGTAAAATTTTCATAGTGGCAGATAGGCACATTTTCAATCATAAAGGTCTTGTTTATTCTTGCAGGGGTGAATTGCACAAACCTTCCTCACACATAGACAATTCCTTGGTTGATTCTATGAAGATTTTCATAAAACTCTTTTACCACAGAGACAACTACGGAGGCAGTAGTGTAGCAAAGCACTTTCCAGCATCTATGCACAATAATCGCTTCTACTATAGTATTCGGTGTGTTGAATCCTTGATTCACAAACCCCCTTTCTTTGATAAGCCTCTTCTTCACAAGAATACAATTAGGTAACTTTTGTGCATCAAAATTGACAAACTTTCTCTAGTTTAAAATTCCAATCTAGCTGAATTTTTAGAGTCGATCGCCATTAGAAATAAAAACTAGAGACTCTTCCCTCGTTTTCCCCCTTAAATTTGACTTCAAAATCAATTTTGGGGAGTTATAAGGAGAAGAACCAGCCAAAACCACCAAAAACTGTCATTTGAAATGTTTTAAGTCATTTTCGTCTTCGCGAAACTTCATGCACCAATTCTAGTGCATCATGCGCCATCTCTCTGGAGTATGGCGCATCAGGGGCCAATCTGGTGCATCATGCCCTAGTTCCAAAAAATAACAAAAGCATACGCATCACTCAAGTAATAAAGGGCTCTAATGGAGTCCTGAATATCGATCTTACAGGGAAGTTGGAAATGCTTATTAGTAAGTTCATAAGATTATAATGTAAACTACAATTTTAAGCTACAAAAGTGAAGTGCTAAATTTGAATATAAAGTAAAAGTGTGAATGTTAAATAAAATGTAGTAAAATGACAAAGTTAATTAAACTAATTGTTAAACTTTCAAAAGTAAAATTGTGAAAACTAAACAAAGTTTTTGTGATGAAGAGTTTAAATTTAAGAAAGCATCCTTACCCTTTATACTGAGTATATGGATTGTGAAGAAACCAAAAACATTTGAAAATATATTTTTTTTCTTAAAAATAGAAGCAATCCTACTATTTACCCTCTTCCAAGTACATAAAGAACATTGACTAATCCAGAGTTTGGTCCCTAATTCTGTGGTTAGGTTGGGAGGATACAGGCTGCCACTCCAGAGCTCCCACTACTCATTCACTTAAGGGCTAACAATCTCGCATTAGTTTCTAACCAACAGGACCAAATTAGGGATTTAAATCAATCGCCTTAAAATCTCCAATTCTGCATCCAACATAGTATATTTCCCTATTTATTTGCATTCAACCCCATGGATAACATCCTCTCCCATGAAATCAAATGTGATTCTCACCATGTTGTGGAAATTATAGCCCTTTCAGAACATATGTTTCTAAACATATTTTAACAATTCAATTGGCCAGATTGAAAAGCAAATGAAGATTAGAGTTTAAATCATTTTTTTTGGATGATTTTTATGAGGGTTTAAAAAAAAATTGGAGTGATTTTGAATTGATTTGGAGGTTCAATTTGAGGGATTTTGAAGCTTGATCAATTTAGGGATGTTGGGTTGGACTTGGGTTTAGGTTGGGCTAGAGTTGGAATAAGTCTAAATTGATAGTTCAAAATGGTCTATAGGAATGTCATGAAGAGTTCTCAACATTAATTTGGTGCCAATTTTGGGGTTAGGGCATTCAATTTGGTGGAGTTTGGGCACATGGCTAAATTGGGGCAAATTTGGGAATTTTGGATTTAGGTTGAAATTGAGTGAAATTGAAGCTTGAACAAGGTCAATTGAGGGTTCAATTTGGTGTTTGGAGATGTTTCAAAGAGTTTATGATGCATATTTGAGGCAATTGGAAAGATTTGGGAGCTCAATTGAGTGGGATTTTGGTTTTAGGCCAAATTGGGGCTTTTTGATTTGGTGAAATTGGACACAAATGTGGGTCAATTGAACATGGATTTGGTTTGAATTGAGTTTTATCATAATGCATTTGAATTTAGAATTCAAATTAGGGGGAAATTGGGGTAAAATTGATGGACATTTAGGATGAATTTGGGGAAATTGGGTCTTTAAGGGCAATTTGGGGCTTTTGGTCAAAGTTGGTCAAATTGATCAAATTGGATTTAATTGAAGGGTCCAAATTGGTTTTAGGGACATTTGAGATGATTTTGAGGGTTTTAGAAAAGTTTGAGCCACCAAGGGTATTTTGGTAATTTTGGCAAAATTAGGGGTATGATGGTAATTTTGGCAATTATGGGAAGTTTTGGACAATTTGGGTAGTTTCAAATGGTTTGAGATGATTTTTGGACAAACTTGGGTAGTTTGGGTAATTTTGGGAATTTTGGTCAAATTTGGGTTTGAGAGTATTTTGGTAAGTTGGGTAGATTTGGGGACAAAAGGCTAAGTTTGGTATTTTGGTGAAAGGGGAGTGCCAACCAGCCTATTTAAGCCATAGAACAATGGAATCTCCATTTGGTTTCTCTATGTACTGGTCTTGGCTAGACCCTAGCCTAGGGCTAGTGGGTATAGCGGACCATCTACATGAGTCTCCTAAAGGGTTAAGGGATGAATGTTAAACATGTCTGGGTTTAGGGTAGTGAGTGGAAGTATAATGTGCAAGTGTGTGTGTGAAACAAACCAAGACCACACCTCTCAGGGTTAATTCTAAGGCCAAGCAGTCCTATGGGGACTCCTCTCGAGCTCCCACATATTGGCTCACCTACCAAGTGCTAGAGGTCAGGACCAATATGTGGAACTTCAAGTTGAGCAAAGAAGAGGTTAGAATTTTTAATGGTGAGGGTTCCTTTTCTAGTCCTCTAGGAATGGTCAATAGGAAAGTCCTATGGCTAGACACTAGGCTACTAAAGAGAAAAGAGCTAGACCTCATCAAAAGTGAGGTCAACAAATACATTTTAAAAAAACTAAACTAAACTAAACTATAGAACCAGTCTAATCATCCTCTTCCTCGATTAACGATGAAATCATCTCGTCAAACTCCTACTCATTTGGACTATGGTTGGAACAAAAACTTAAAGTGCTCAGGGGAAAATGATAAAAATGATTTATTACCTCAGATGAGAAAAGCATTGTCTTTCCTCTAACCATGACTCCTTTTTCTTCAGCCTTAGAGAGATTTGCATAGAACTCCTGAAAAATAGAAATAACTACCACAGCAGAAAAGAAAAATAAACGCTAAATCAAATTGGGCTTTTCCCTTGCTCCTCTTCATCCATGGCTATATAAAAGTCACAATAAATCCCAAATTCAACTCTATATCATTAAACATAACTCCTAAAAGCTTAAACTACCAAATTTACGTATTTTTCATAAATTTTTCTAAAATTTTCACTATAAATAGTAATTTTTGGGTAGATCCATAATGTGCTCAAAATACATGGTGAAAATAAAAAATTTTTACATAGAAGTGAATTTCTTGCCTCAAGAAAATCAAATCTAACAAATTTTTCTCCAAACCACCAAGAAATCTTCAAATTATGGGATGCCCTAATCCCCAAATCACAAACTCAAGAAGTAGGGGATGAGGTTGAGCGAAAGAAATGGGTTTTTCAGACCAAATCATCACTTTAAACCGTTCACAAACCAGTTTATGAGTACCAGTGATTAAGCTTTCCCAAATATTAGCATGTATGTGGACATTCAGAACATTCCTATAAGCCCATACAGCATAGTCAAGTTTGACTGACCAATCCATTTTGGTTAAATTCACAAATTTTTTTAGTATTTTTTTTAATTTCCTGATTGGATAATTCAGTCAAACCACTAGTATGAGGATGATAAGCAATGGCAATTCGATGGTTAATATGATACTTCTTTAACAACTTCTCCATCATTGTATTTCTGAAATGACTTCCCCCATCAGTCATGATCACTCTTTGCATCCCAAATCTACAAAATATATTCATTTTTAAAAACTTTGCAACACTTTGTGCATCACATTGAGGCAAAGCAATAGCTTTTATCCATTTTGATACATAAGCTACTGCCAACAATATATATATATTCTTAAAAGATGGTATAAACGCTCCCATGAAATCTAATCTTCAAACATCAAATATCTCAACTTCTAACACATAATTGTATGACATCTCATTCCTCCTAGAAATATTGCCTACTTGTTGACATCGATCACAAGTTTTGATATAAGCGTTAACTTCTTTAAAGATTGTACGTTAATAAAATCCAGTTTACAAAATTTTTTACGCTATTTTATCAACACCAAAATGTCCCCCAAAATCAAAATTATGACATTTTTTAATAATATCATATGTTTCTTTTAATGGCATGCATCTTTGAATAATAAGATCATTTTCTTGTTTATATAAAAATGGGTCATCCCAAAAATAAGTCTTAACTTCAGATAAAAATTTCTTCTTTTGTTGGTATGTCATTCCATAGGGTATAATATCACTAATAATGAAATTCACAACGTTGGCATACCATAAAACACGACACGCATTAACATTGAGCAATTCTTTATCTGGAAAATGTTCATTAATATGTTTTTCAAAATAGAGTGGTTTTTTTAATTTAAGCCTGGACAGATGATTAAAAATTTCATTCTCGACCCCCTTCTTATTTGCTATCTCAAAGTCAAATTCTTGCAAAAGAAGAATCCACCTTATAAGTCTGGGTTTTGCATCCTTCTTTTTCATTAAATACTTGATAGTATAAGGACCAGTATGCACAATACATCTTATTCCATTAAGTATGATCTAAGTCTATCAAAAGCACATACTACAGCTAATAACTCTTTCTCAATTTTGGTATAATTAGTTTAAGCTTTATTAAGAGTTCTACTAGCATAGTAGATTACTTTGAAAATCTTATCATGCTTTTGTCCTAAAATAGCTCCAATAGCATAATCACTTGCATCACACATTAGTTCAAAAGGTTTTTCCCAATCTAGTGAAATAATAATTGGTGCAGTGAGTAATTTTTCTTTTAATAATTCAAAAGCTTTAATACACTCTTTATTAAAATTTAAAAATACATCTTTTTCAAGTAAATGGCATAGAGGCTTAGCAATTTTTTAAAAGTCTTTAATATACTTCCTATAGAATCCAGCTTATCCTGAAAAACTCCTTATTTCCTTTACACTGTCGGGTAAGGTAAATTAGCGATCACTTGAATTTTTATTTCCATACCATTTTTTGAAATCTGATGTCCCAAAACAATTCCTCCTATTACCATAAATTGGCATTTTTCCCATCTAAGGACCAAATTTGTTTCTTCACAGCGCTTAAGAACTTTTGATAAAGGTTCTAAACATGATTCAAATGAAGTTCCAAACACTAAAAAATCGTCCATAAAAACTTCAATCCCTTTTACAATTACATCAAAAAAATAGTCATCATGCATCTTTGAAATGTATCAGGGGCATTACATAAACTAAAAAACATTCTTCTAAAAGTAAATGTACCATAAGGACTGGTAAAAGTTGTTTTCTCTTGATCCTCAAGAGCTATTTATATTTGATGATAACCATTATATCCATACAGCAAACAAAAGTATTTGTGCCCAGCTAGTTTATCCAACATTTGATCTAGAAAGGGTAGTGAAAAATGATCTTTCCTAGTGGTGAGATTTAATTTTCTATAATCAATACATATTCACCATCCTGTGACTTGGCTTGCTGGTATTAACTTATTATGTTCATTCATAGTCACAGTCACTCCTCCTTTCTTAAGAATGTAGTGAATTGAACTAACACATGCACTATCTGAATGAGGGTAGATAATTCCAGCATCTAACCACTTTAAAATTTCTTTCTTAACAACTTCCTTCATAACAGGATTTAATCTCTTTTGAGGATCAACCATGGGTTTGCAATTCTCTTCCATATGAATTCTATGCATACAAATTGAAGGACTAATTCATTTTATATCATCAATTATCCATCCAAAGGCTTTCTTGTAACTCTTCAAAGTTTTCATTAAACTCATTTCTTCTTCTATAGTTAATTTTGAGGAAATTATAGCAGGTAATGTTGAGGAATCATCTAAAAAGGCATACTTCAAATGTTTAGGAAGTAACTTCAACTCAAGCTCAAGAGCTTTTTCAATTGATAGACAAAAAGATTTATCTTTTTCTATCGTGTCCAAAACTTCAAAACTTTCTCGAACATAATTTGAATCTTCCTTGTAAAAATCTTTGCATTTGTCTAATTCCTCTTCTTGCTCATGATCCAACTCTTTCATTTCAGATTTCTCTTCATAATTTGTTTTAAAATGGTATTCACTTACATATCTTATTACATCCACTCTATAGTACTCATCATATTTACCTTTTGCGGGGTATTTCATTGATTTAGAAATATTAAATATAATTATCTAATCATTGACCTGCATAGTTAATTCTCCTTTCTTCACATTTGTCATTGCTCTTCCTAGAGCTAGGAAAGGTCTCCCCAAAATGATTGGTATTTCCTTATTTTCCTTCATATCTAGCATAATGAAATCAATAGGAAAGAGAAATTGATCCACTTTCACTACGGCATCTTCTATAACTTCTTTAGGATAGGTTATTGAATGATCTGTTAACTGTAGAGTTACACTAGTAGAGGATATTTCTCCTAATCCAAATCTTTTAAATATTGTTAATGGCATAAGTTTATTCTTGCACCTAAATCACATAAAGCTTTCCCATAAAATTTGTCTCCTATTGCACATGGAAATGTGAAGCTACCAGGATCTTTAAGCTTTTCAGGAAGCTTTTTTTGAATTATAGCACTGCACTCCTAACTAAGTGCAACAGTCGCATTATATTTGAACTTCATTTTCCTGTTAAGAATATCCTTCATAAACTTCACATAGCTTGGCATTTGTTCTAAGGCTTCAACAAATGGAAGATTAATTGTAAGCTTCTTAAGAATTTCTAGAGATTTTAAAAATTATTTATCTAACTTTTGTTGTTGGAGCCCCTTAGGAAATGGAGGTGGTGGCTATTCCAAGTCAACTTTAAGTGAAGAAATAGCTCTCTTTAAACCTTTTGAAGTGTCCTCTTTAGGCTCTTCAATTTATTTTCTCTTTACTTCAGCTTCTTTTTGAACTCTAACTTCCAATTCTCTTCCGCTTATAAGTTGAACAACTTTTACTTGCTCTTTATTCTAGTCTTTTGGATTTACTTCTCTATCACTAGGAAGTGTTCCTTGGGATCTATTACTTAATGAATTTTTTATTTGTCCCAACTAATTCTCAATATTTCTAATTGTAGCTCCTCTACTTTGTAACTGATTTCTCATTTTTAACACCACTTCTTCTATCAACAACTTTTTCTCCTTAAATTGTGGATTACTGTTAAAACCTAGAGGATAAGTAGGTCTATAATTACTATTCCCTTGGTTGTTCTAGTTTCTCAATGGGTTTACTTGGTTTTTCTCCCATTGCTGATTATTACCACTTGAAGTATTATTCCAGTTAAAGTTGGGAAGGTTCCTCCAAGCTGGGTTATAATAGTTTGAATATGTGTTATTTTGCTTGTTGTTTATGGCATTCAAATTTTCTCATGATGCTTGAGAATCTACCATTTAACCTAATGATTTCTCTTCGATCATTGCAATTGGCTAAGAAAAATTCATTCCAAATTGGTCTAATTTTCTTGAAATTGCAGCAACTTGATTTGCTAACATGGTAAAAGCATCAGTTGCATGAATATTGGCTACTTTCTTAAGATTTACCCTTTCAGAAGGCCATTGAAAATTATTTGTAGCTATCTCTTTAATTAAATCATAGCATCATGAAATGGTTTTGACATCAATGAACCACCAGCAATGGCATCGATAATAGATCTATTAGATCCAGCTAATCTGTTGTAAAAGATTTGAATTATTAACCAATCTGGTATAACACTTTATTAAGATTTCTTTAAATCGTTCCCATGCTTCATAAATAGATTCCCCTTCAAACTGGGAAAAAGATGTAATATCATTTCTAAACTTTGCATTTTTTTATGGAGGAAAATATTTAGTAAGGAATTTCTGTGCTAAATCACCCAAAGTTCTGATAGATCCAGGTGATAACGAATGTAACCATACTTATCCTTATCCCTCAGTGAGAAAAGAAATAATCTAAGTCTCATAGCATCATCTGATACACCATCATATTTAAAAGTAGCACACAATTCTAAAAAATTGGCAAGATGAAAAATTGGATCTTCAGTTGGTGCTTACCCAAACTGATGATTTGATACCATTTGGATAATGGCAGGTTTAAGTTCAAAAGAATTAGCCACTACAGTAGGTTTTGAATACTACAATGAATTTCATCCACCGTAAGGTTTGCATAATCTCTTAAAGGTCTAAACTCTTTGGCATTTTGATTATTTTGATTTGACATTTGTTGAAATTTTTGAATTTTTCTATAATTTTTACTTTTTAATTTTTTTAATAGTTCTTTTTAATTCATAATCGTAAGGCACAAGTCTTGTGGAACCTGAACTACACATACATTACTATAAAACTCATAAAATAAAATAAAAATAAAAACACACTAACAAAAACTTTACATTAAAAATAACACTAAAATATTTCTATAATAAATCTAAAATTTTCAATAAAACTTTATAAAAATACAAAAATTTTGCTTTCTAAAAATTTCTTTAAAAATTTTTTAATTATCTTCGGCAACAGCGCCATAAACTTGATCCTGATTTTCTTTATAGATGTCAAATATGATGTACTTGATTATATGCTTAATATCCTTAATAATGATTCTTACTTTGCAAAAAAGCCAAAAACTTGATCCCAATCAAAAGCTAGGTAATTTTTTCACTATAAAGCAAATAAGAATACATTTATAATATTTAACATGGAATACTACATAAGTATACTTATGGTTATCAAGTAATATAGAACTTTTTGATTAATTCCCGAATGTTGAACCCACAGGGGTAACTAACAATATGCAACTTTACAAAATAGGAGAAATTAGATTAAAAAAAAATTTTCTTAGCAAAGTATTCTTACTTAAACTCTAGAAGCTATAATAAGAATAAAAATTTGATTCTTTTTTGTAATTTTTGATAATTTAAAATAAAGTAAGCAACTAATTTAACTTAACTAAATACTTGCAAGATAAAGGCAATATAAATAAAATATAATTTTCCTTATCATGAATCAGTAACAGTATGGGATTTCTGTTGTGAAAGTATTCTAATTTTATTGTATCAAATAGGAGTAATAATATTCTTTACCCTTACTAGAGATGCTATAAAGAACATTGGTTAATCTATAGTTTGAATAGCCTTGAAGACTGGTTAGGTAGGGAAGATACTAGATCTCACTCTAGAGTTTCCTCTTCTCCACCCACCTGTGGACTAACATCTCATATCAAAACCTAAAACTATAAATCAAATTGGAAGCTTTAGTTGTCACTCTAAATTCCTCTAATTCTACACCCTTGAAAAGTTTATTTCCCTATTTATTTGCAACTCAACCCCATGAACTACATTCTCATCCATGAAATCAAATGTGATTCTTACCATTTGTTGATAAAGACAACACCATCTTGAATCTTACATGTTCTCACAACAGATATTAACATCTTAATTGACAAAATCAAGATGTAAATGAAGTACAAGGTTTAAAATCATCACAACTTATTCCAACATTAAAGTCTAATATTTCACACAACTTCCTTTCAATACTTAATCACTTCTCATTTTAAAGAAAATTACTCATAATTCATGGAGTAAACACAACCGCACTTGAGTTTAAAAGTAGAAATCATGCACATAAATAAGAGTCTAAATTATAACCAAATGTAGTCACAAAGGTAAACACTTATCTCAAATCCTCTCTACAAAATGTCTTAAAGGTCCTTTGAATTCTCTTCCTTCACTCACAACACGAACTAAAACTTAAAATAAAAAAGAAAAGGTGGCTAGCGACGGCGATGATTACTTTGGATGGATGGATCATGATTGGTGATTAACGATTGGCTTCTTCCTTTAATGATCAAAGTCTTCTTTAATAAAAATTCAAGAGGCGCCTTGGTGTCTCTTCAAAATGTGTCTCCAGTCAATGAATCTTCTAGAAGTTGCTTCCTTTCAAAAGCCAATTGAATGAATATTCATGTCTATGAACTATTTCCCACATTTTTACCAAGGGTTGCTCCAAACACCTCTTCAAAAATTCATCCAAATTCAATGAATCATTAAATAACTACTTCTAGCACTTAAGCACGGGGTACTTGGCGCTTAGGTGCGGCTCTCTCTGTATAACTGGAGCGTAAGAGCTAGTCCTGGGCGCTTAGGCAACTCAGTTCATTTTTGCACCTGCTTCATTTTTGCTCCAAATTTGATCCTTTTTCACCCATTTTACCATTTTTCATCCATTTGATTGTACCTGAAAGAAAAACACACGAATACCTTTCATTAAAGTGCAATATCTCAAAAGTAGGTATAAAAATGTGTACATAAAGACTATTTATCTTAGGTGTATCACCTGTCTAACATTTGATCCAGAAAAAGGTAAAGGAAAGTAATGTTTCCTTGTGGAGAGATTTAATTTTCTATAATAAATGCAAGTTTTCCACCTAGTTACCTATCGAGTTGGAATTAATTCACTCCTTTCATTAACAGATATAGTCAATCCTCCTTTATTAAGAAGACTATGGATCAGACTAACCTAAGCATTGTCTGAGATATAATTAATAATTCCAGTATCTTACCACTTTATAATTTTTTTCCTTACAACTTATTTCGTTATTGGGTTTATTCTCCTTTGAAGATCATCCCTCGGTTTATAATTCTCATTTGATTAAAATTTGGTGCATACAAATGGAAGGACTATTACCTTTAATATCAGCTATCATCCATCCAAAAGCTTTCTTATAATTTTTTAAGGTTTCCATTAATTTTTTTTCTTGATCTTCAATTAAGTATAAAGATATTATAACATGTAATGTAGATGAATTCCCTAGAAAAACATATATTAAATGCATAGGTTGAACCTTCATCTCTAGTTCTGGAGGTTTTTCAATTGAAGGAATGAAAGATTTACAGTCTTCATTGGTGTCTAACAGCTCAAAATTTTCCTGAACATAATTTGTATCCTCATTAATCTTTTCAATTATTTTATTTTTCAGATAAGTATCATCTTCAGACTATAGTTCTTATTGTTCCATGTTATCTTCATAATTTTCCTTAAAATGGCTTTTACTTAAATGATTGATAAGTTTCATTCTAAATCATTCATCATCTCTTCCCTTTACTGGATATTTTATCATTTTTGATATATTAAATGTAATATCCTTATCATTTACTCTCATGGTTAACTCACCTTTTTACACATCTATTAAAGCTCTTCCAGTAGCAAGAAAATGTCTCCCTAAAATGATTGGAATTTCTTTATCTTCCTCTATATCTAACACAATGAAATTTACAGGAAAAATAAATTTATCCACTTTTACTAACACATCTTCTATAATTCCCTTAGGGTAAGTGATCAATTGATCAGTTAACTGAAGCGTTATGAATGTGGGAGAATTTTCTCTTAAGCCTAACCTTTGAAAAATAGATAGAAGCATAAGGTTAATGCTAGCCCCTAAATCAAATAGAGCTTTCACATAAAATTTATCTCCTATTGCACATGGAATAGTAAAGCTATCAGGATCTTTAAGCTTTTGAAAAAGTTTTTTCTGAATTATCATGCTACACTCTTCACTAAGGAAAATGGTCTCATTGTCTATAAACTTTCTTTTCTTGTTAACAATATCCTTCAAAAATTTCACATAGCTCGGCATCTGTTCCAGAGCTTCAGAAAATGGTATATTAATAGTTAACTTCTTGAACAATTCTAGAAACTTTGAAAATTGTTTATCCAACTTCTATTATCGAATTCTCTGAGGAATTGAAGGTTGTGGTCGTTCTAAATTGATCTTCATTTGAGAAATAAGTTTTTCTAAGTCTTGAGAAATATCTTCATCAAAATTTTTAATTTCTCTTTCTCTTTCTCAAATTCAATCTCTTTCTGAACTCTCATCTCCAATTCTCTTCCACTTCTTAGTTGAACAGCTTTAACTTGCTCTTTGATCTGGTCTTTAGGATTAATTTCCTTATTACTAGGAATAATTTCCTATGGCTTATTCCTAAGTGCATTAGCAATTTATTCTAGTTGATTCTCAATGTTTCTAATTGTAGCTCCTTGAATTTATAATTGATTATCCATATGTAACACCACTTCTTCTATAGATAATTTCTTCTCCTTAAATTGTTGATTACTATTAAATCCTAAAGGATGAGTTGGTTTATATTTAGTACTACTCTGGTTGCTCAATTTTCTAAATGGGATTGCTTAATTATTCCTCCATTACTAGTTAGCACCACCAAAATTATTATTCCAATTAAATTTAGTGTGTTTTTTCCAACCTAGGTTGTAATAGTAAGAATAGGGGTTATTAGGTTCTTTGTTAAGTGCATTTCTTGAATGTAAGAATGTTGGATTCAACCATTTGTCCTAATGAATTTTCTTCAACTATTGGAGGTGTTTGAGATAAACTCATTCCAAAATGATCTATCTTTCTTGATATTGCAGCTACTTGAAATGCTAACATAGAAATAGCATTAGAATCATGAACACTGGTTATTCTTTTAAGATTTACCCTTTCAAAATGTCATTGAAAATTATTAGTAGTCATTTCTTCAATTAAAGATTATGCTTCATCAAAAGGTTTTGACATTAATGAACCACCAGCAGCAGCATCAATAATAGATCTAAGAGGTCATACTAACCCATTATTTAATGCTTGAATTATTAACCAATCAGGCAAAGAATGATGTAGTCACTTCCTAAGAAGTTCTTTAAAGCATTCCCAAGCCTCATATATTGATTCCTCTTCAAACTGACAAAAAGATGTAATATCATTTCTAAGCTTAGCAGTCTTTGAAGGTGGAAAATACTTAGTCAAGAATTTATGTGCTAGGTCACTCCAAGTTCTAATAGATCTAGGTACTAATGAGTTCAACCACATTTTAGCTTTATCCCTTAAGAAAAAGGAAATAGCCTAAGTCTAGCAACATCGTTAGAGACACCCTTATGCTGAAATGTAGCACAAAGTTCTAAAAAACTTGTAAGATGTAAGTTAGGATCTTCAGATGGAGTTCCCCAAAATTGGTTATTTTATACCATCTAAATGATATCAGGTTTTAATTCAAATGTGTTGGCTTCTATGGCAGGAGTTTGTGTACTACGATGAATTTCATCTACCGTAAGGTTAGCATAATCTCTTAATGGTTTTTGTACTTTCTCGTCAATTTAATTTTCTAAATTATTATGTAAAGTATTTGTCATTTCTTAAAAATTGTGAAGTTCTTTTTATTTTTTAATTTTTCTAATAATTTGTTGTAACTCAAAATCGTAAGGCACTAATCCTTTATATCTCATATTACGCATACACTATTAAATATAAATAACAAAAATAAGCAAAACACAAATTAAAATTGTGTGTATATATATATTAAAGGTAGATCTATTATGTTAGACATTAAGAAGGTAGATCTCTTAATGTCCTAACCAAACTTAAAGGTAGATCTATTAATGATAATGTGATGTTGGCACAGGAATTCACTTTAGATCTTGATAAAATCAGCAGAGGAGGAAACCTCATATACAAATTACACATTAAGAAGGCCTATGATACCATTGACTGGAACTTTATCTTGGGGATGCTCACTGCTAGAGGATTTCAACCTGAATTCAGAAATCTTATTCAAAGGTGGCTTACCAATAATAACCACTCCATCCTTATCAATGGTCAACTCCAAGGGGCTTTCACTGCTTCTAGAGGACTAAAGCAAGGTGATCCACTCTCTCCCACTATCTTTATTATTGCTATGGATTACTTTTCTAGAATGCTTGACAGGAACATTCTCAACAATCAGTATTCCAGATTTCACCATAGATCCAATTTAGCTATCTCTCATCTCTTGTATGCTGATGACATAATGATATTCTTCAATGTTCATAAGCTAGCTGTGAAGAAGGTTTATAAATGCATACAACATTTTCAGAAACAATCTAGAATGGAATTTTGTCCCACTAAGTGCCAACTTATTTTTAACAAGAGGACTTCTTCTGATACCAAGCATTGGATCTCCAACTACACTGGCTTCTCTACTGCTAGGGAACCTGTAAGGTATCTGGAGGTTCAACTCATTAGGAGAAGATCAAAATTGACCCAATTTGATGAGATCCTACAGAAAATTCAGAAAACACTATCCAGCTGGTCTCACTCCTTCTTGTCTAATGGGGGAAGGATCACTCTTCTGAAAAGTATCCTGACTACCTTCCCCTCATATATCCTTCAAACAAACTACCTCAAGAAAAGCACCCAAATCCAGTTGGAGAGAGCTTTTAACAGATTTTTATGGGCTGGTCAAAGAAAGCAGTTACACTGGGCTTCTTGGCAGAAGGTAGCCAAACCCATTCCAGCTGGTGGGCTGGGGTTCAAGGGGTCCAACAAGTTGTAAACATTAATTTCTGTAAGATGTGGATTCAGTTCAGAGCACAAACTTCCTTGTGGGAAAAATTCATGTATGGTAAGTATTGCAAGGGCCAACACCCCTCCCTTATCACTAAAATGCTGGGAGACTCCAAAATTTGGACAAACATGCTGAGATTTAGAGAACAAGTTGAAGACATGTACATTTGGGATTTGGGGAATGGTAAAGTGAACTTTTGGCTTGACAACTGGTGTCCTAAGGACTGGATTGGGACCCCCCCCTCCAGACTTTAACCCTCAGCTCCTAGTCTGTGACTTCTGGGATGGGGACTGCTGGGATGTTCCTAAGCTCCAATCTCTCATTTAGGAGCCTCATTTATCTCTAGTCACTAGAACTGTGTTTGCTAAAGACAGAAAGGATAAGATCATTTGGCAAAGTCACACTAACCAAAGCCTAACCAAAGCAATTTATGCCAAGTTAAATCTTTGGGAGAAGGTCAATTGGGGTGAGGTCATCTGGAACAGATTTCTACCCCCCTCCATTTCTTTCTTTTGCTGGATATTCTTCAACAACCTCTTACCCACTGATGATATTCTTAAACTCAAAGGTTTAAGAGGACCCCCTAGATGTTATCTTTGTCTAAAAAGTGAGGAGAACATTCACCACCTCTTTTTCAAATGTGAGTTTGCTCAAGAGGTGTGGAAAGAGCTCCTTTATGGGATGAAGAAGGATCTCTTGGACAAGGACTGGACTAGTCTTTATGTTGGGTGGCATAGCTGGAGAAGTACACAGGAGGAGTTAATCCCCTTCATTGTGGCTTGGTTCTTGTTGATGGGTAGAAACAACAACAAACATGATGATAAGAGTATTCAACATAACAAGGTAACCAGAAACTGTGTTGCCTACCTAAACAAAATTACTCAGCTTAAGAACTCCCCTAGCTTAAATATGGCCCAGACCAGTAACACTATCAATCATAACAGAATTGAGACTGTCACTTGGAACCCTCCTGATACTCTAACCATGAAAATAAACACTGATGGTAGCTTCTCTAAATGGGGTGCAGGGGTGGGAGGGGTTTTCAGAAATTTCTCAAGTAATTGTCTACTTTTCTTCCATGCTCCCACTGTGGCAAATGATGCTCTTGAAGTTGAGCTTATTGCTATCTACTGGGCCCTTACATTTGCACATAAGGTAACTTGGCAGAAAGTTTGGATTGAGGTTGACTCTTTACAGCTCATCTCTTTGCTGAGTTCTGATAAGCCATCCTCATGGCATCATATGCAATGGAAGAAAAAATTGGCATTCTCTACAAAAGTCTTACAATCCATATGTCCTTCATTTATAGAGAAGGTAACCAACCAGCTAACTGGCTTGCCAGACAAGGAACCTATGTCAACTCTATTTCTATTGATACAACACCTCCTACCCCCCTTGCCCTCCTACTTCATGGTGACAAGCTGAAGATCCCTCACCTCAGATTCAAACCAAGGACACTTAAAGAGATTTAGTGCATTGTTTGCTTTCTCCTTTTGTTTTTTTCTTTTACTTGTAACTCTTTGGAGATTTTTGAGGATTGGGCTCCCTCCCTTTGTCTGGGAACCCCTCCTTTAGTAA
>JXCR01144090.1:25714-98708 GCA_002079205.1 Phalaenopsis hybrid cultivar | reverse complement strand
AGTCAATTAATTTTTTTTTTAAATACTACTCATTAAAAATATAGATATATATATATATATATATATATATATATTATTTTCTAAAAATATACACACACAAGCATGTATATAAACAACGCTACACTTTTCCTATAATAATTCTGCAGTTCAAATAAAAATTTTCCTAAGTCAAAAGGTTTCATTACTATCCTGACAACAGCGTTAAGAACTTGACCCAACCCGCAATTACGCAATTATTAAAGTCCTGAAAAATGGTCAAAAGCATGACCCAATTTATATTCAGCGGCTAGTGTGAAAAATTAAATATTATGTAAAGTCAATAGAATGGTTCACACACTAGGGGTACTGCACAAGTATACATATCATTTCAAGTAATATAGAGGTCTAATATAGTCCTAAGTATCGATCCCACGGGGATAGGCAAAACTCTTATAGGTTGACTTTAGTAAAATCCTCTTTAAACTGCAGTTAACTTATTTAGGAAAAGATGAAACCCTTTGTGTATTAACTAATCCTACAGAATTTAAAAGGAATGCTAAGTATGCTAAGCAAATGCAAATTACAATTGCAAGATAATCTACAATGGCTAAAATGTAAAGTTACCACTAAGAAATTCTAAGGAACCGATGTATAGTAGAGTTCAAATTATGTAATACATCATTCCCCTTGCAATGAGTTTATAATCAGTGTAGGAATCTAATAAATTTAAATATAATTAATGTATTGTGCCTAATAGGAGCATACCTAATCTTTACCCTCGCTTGAGTGCATAAAGAACATTGGTTAATCCAGAGTTAAGTATCTAAACTCGTGGTTAGGCTGGAAAGATACTAGTTGTCATTCTAGAGTTCCTATGCACCCTTCACCTGAAGACTAACATCTCGCTTTAGGTTCCAAACATCTAGATCAAATTAGAAATTTTATCTCGTCACCCTAAAACCTCCAATTTATGCCCATCAAAACTTGTTTTCCTTTTTATTTGCACTTAACCCCATGGACTACATTCTCATCCATGAGACTAAATGTGGTTCTTACTTTGTTGACGAAAGCATAGCCCTTTCGAGTCATTATGTTTTACAATAGAATTTAAAAAATAAATTGACCAAACCAACAAGTAGATTAAGCATAGAGTTTAAATCATCATCATTTATAAAATTAAAAGTGATTTTACTAAACTTTATTCATGCACTTAATAATTCTTCGTTGTAGGGAGAAAGACAAAGAAAACTACTCAGATCTCATGAGAAAGACACAAAAACACATGGATTTATAGATAAATATAAGTTTATAAAATAAGATTAAGTAAAATAAACAAAATATACAACTTATCTCAAACTCCTTCCCATAAAATCCATTTAGTTCTTTTAAATCGCCCACTCTTCTTAAAATTATACTCCAAACTCACTTAGAACTTTAGTGAAGAAGATATCTCTCACTTCTCCTCTTCTCCTCTAAATTTAAGCAAGCCACCAAGGAAATCCTTCAAGCGTCTAAGAACTTCCAAGCCCTTCTCTCTCTCTCTCTCTCTCTCTCTCTCTCTCTCTCTCTCTCTCTCTCTCTCTCTCTCTCTCTCTCTCTCAAAAGCTCTTCCTCTAAAAGAATCTCCTTTGAGCTCTCCAGAATTTTCTTTAAAAGGAGCTCTCAAAATCACCAAGTTTCACTTCAAACACCCCTTCAAAATTCATCCACATTCATTGAACCTTTTAGAACACTATTTATGGATCTTAGGCGCAGATTCTGGTTCTTAGGCACCAGTCTCTCTGTTGTCTTGCACCTAGGTGCCAGATCAAATTTTGTCATTTTGTTTCCATTAACTCCAAATTGCTCTATTTTCATTGCATTTGCTCCACTTACTCCATTTAGTGTGCATACAACCAAAAATATCAAAAATAACTTTCATTAAAGTGTAATATCATTAAAAATAGGCATTAAATTTGCAAATAAAAGTAAAATATTTCAGACATGTCAGTAGTCTCAAAACTCCTTAAAGGATTTCTATGATCATGTTATTCATAGACTTTGCTAGGAGTTTACTTATGAAAGTAGGACAAGGATCATCAAATGTTCCTAGTTGATCTTGGTCAACTCATCAACAGTCAAAGAGATGTCATCCTCAAACTCAAGAGGGACTTCCTTAACTTCAACCTCCTCATCATGTGAAGTAAAGATCTCACCATCATGAGCTGTGGAGATCATCATCCATGAAACATTAGGGATTTTAGTATCACTCGGCCTTTGGGCATATCCTAAGCTGGATTGTTCCCCTGGGGGCCTATTATGCCACATAAGCCTTGCATAATTTCGTTTGATAAACATACAACTTCTTGGGTAGTAACCCATTATTCATGTCTTCTACTTTCTCACTATCATCATTTAAATAGATTACACCATTGTGGTTTACAAGACGATCTACTTTGTAAAACAAAATGCTTTTCTCCTTAGATTTAGGTCAAAGAGGTACATAAAAGGACTTGATGTATTCAAAGAGACAAGCATTTGTAGATGACAAGTCCTTGTGATGGCCTCATGGTACTGAATTGATAGTCAGCACCTCATCTGCCAAAGATAGTTTGGATAAACGAGGGACCATTATCTTTGATGGTGGTTATCTCCTCACTGGTGTAATCTTGATCATCCTTGTATGAGCCTCTAGGCTTATTCATTGGCAAGGCTTCTTATGGCTCAAAATTAGTTCAAGAGTCAATGTTTAATCTTACTTTAGAGTTTTACATAATAGGGATATTTTTAGTAGGCTCCAAGTTGAGTAGGGCACAAAGTCTTTCGTCCTATTTCACATCTCCTCACATTTGACCAAGCGAGAGCTAAGAAGAGGAGAGGCTTGTGGATGTCCAACCATGTTTGAAGTTGGTAGAGATGTCTTGTTATGAGGAATAGAATATTTAACATCATTGTATACACCAACTTTGTTGATGGATGATGGTTGGATGTCTCCTAGGATGGAAAACTCTTCTCCTTCACGCATGTACTTAATGAATTGATGCAGAATTGAAGGTACCATTCCATATTCATGAAGCTAGGGGTGTCCAAGCAAGGCTATAAAGGACGTGCTCTTATTGAGAATGTGTAACTTGGTTTCACTTTTGAACTCTTCAAACTGGAGAGGAATGATTATGGACCCTAAGGTCTTTTGCCCCTTGAAGTCATTCAACAAGATCCTATCGGAGCATAGTTGTTGCATGCTTAATGAAAGAAACTCAAGGGTACGCACACTAATGATGTTAATAGATGCATGGGGATAAAATAATATATAGTTTAAAAGTGTTCTTTATATTAAAACTGTCACATACAAGGGATGGTTTGTGGTCCGTAGTGCCCAAAAACATGTTGTACTTAGAAAATGTGAAGAAGGCTATGTCTTGCGGTGTAACCCCCTTCTTCATCATTTCTTCAATGTAGTAAGCATGGAAGACTTTGGGCTCTAAAAGAGCTTTCCCCAAAGTCTCCCTCAACTCTGAGGATAAAAGGAGAGCATCAAATATGGTTAAAGATGCTGGCAACCATTTAAGGTGTTCTAGCACATTGTAATCTACCTTGTTGGTAGGATTTTTAGTTCCTTTATTTTGAGCAGGAAATTCATGAGGATCATCTACCTCTTGGATGATACTTTCCTTCCTCTTATCACTTTGAGTCAGTTTAACCACCCTCGGAGGAATACATTTGCCACTTCATAAGCGAACTTTCTAAATATCCTCACTGGGGAACCCAGGGGGATCGTCCCTGGCAAAAATTCAAGTGGGACTCTATGTAAGGGCCCTAAGAAGCTATCATCTCACCTACATTGTATAACAAATTGCTTAGATTGTCGCGTATGTGGTAAGCACCATCGAATAAAAGAAAAAATGAGTATTGCTCCTCTCCTTCACTATGGTCATCTGTGTCAAACTCATGAGTGCTAACCATAAAATAGAATAAATAGAAAAGTACTCAAAAATATCTTCTTTCATTGATTCATCAAAAGTACAAAAGGCATCAAATGGAACATGCTTTTACTCTGGGCTCACATTTTCATATGAAAGGAAATAAAGTATGTCGGTAGTAAAATGTGTAGTAAATGTGATCAAAACTGTTGCAACAGTTCTGACCAATCCTCTTCCAAGTGGCTTTTGTAGATACTACTTTAGAATCTAGATCTTTTCAGTTCTTTAGTGGGCTTTAAGCCTGTTAGTGAACATGCATCTTTCTTCTAACACACGACCCAAGTGTCTATGATTGTAGCAGTAGTCGAGCACACCTGTCATCTCCATCTCTTTGGGATTTCTTGGTTGAGGAAGTCGCATGCCCTATTTGATCAAGTGTTTGAAGATGTGTCTGCGGCATTTCTTTTTAAGAGAATTCCTTAGGCTTTTTTTGCTCACAGGGCTGGTCTTTCACTTCTGAGAAGGCGGACATAAGTAGACAAGATAAGCTTTTTTAGCCTACTATCAATTGTCATCAAAGCTATGCTCTCTTCCATCCTCCTCAAAGGACCAAATGTAGTAGACTTTTTTGCCTTTGGCTTCATCGTCACCTTTAAGAACTAAAGTTACTACAGTATCTTGCAGATTGACCACATTTTCTATCAACTTCTCAAAAATTTTGATAGGAGTTATCTTCAACAAGATAAAAATTGGGTGTTTTATCTTGCCCATGTGGAGTGTGACTCATGCTACTCTTGTAGGAGAGGCTTGTGATTCATACTCCAGATTTGCCAATGATCGAAAAATTCTACTATTGGGCTTTAGTTGTGCCAACATTAGATCACTTATGGCGGCCTACTATTGATCTCTGGTGAATCATTTCACAAACGTGTGCTCTAATTTGGTGAACAGTTTGAAGGAGTCATTTGGTGAATTGACATAACATTCAAAAGCAAATCCAACCAAACTAGTGATAAAAAGGCAAAAGAGCAAAGCATCATTGTTAACGACATGCAACACAGTGCACGAGACTAGTAATGTGTTGACGTGGATTTCCAACCACATCATACTGCCTGAACTGTGGAGGGATAAACCTCGGAGGATACGATATGTACTCATATGCCTCGGGGTAGGGTCAGCCTCTTTAAACCACAACCTCGCTCTACTGAGCTGTTAAGGCTTCCTTGAATTTCACATCTATTAAATATTGTAAATGCAAGTCAAAAGGTGTCCACTCATGCTAGGTAGAATCATAGGATATGGCATTAACATGCCTCATGGGTTTAGGTAGTACAACATGCATCACCAGACGTGTCTTTACCAATGTGAGAGGTGAGACTATGTCAGACCCAGTCTGGTTCAGCAGAAGAGCTGTTATCTGGATAGTAAGGAGGTCTACCTTGCCCTATAAAAAGGCAATAGTCACATCCTTGGTGTGGTCCCCTTGATCAATCTAAGGGACATCTTGAGCCTTTGTGGGCTTGTGATGCTCAAACTTGTTGAGATCGGCTAGGGGGTGTCAACTGGTTGACGTTTGACCGCGAGTGATATTAGTTATGAAATGGTATGTTTTCATCTCAAAATCATGCAAATCCTTGCCGAGGATGTTATCCTCATCGAGGAGACCGTCAAAAACAATAGGAAGATCCTTATATAGGTTCTCCTCATCAAGCTCGAGAACCTTTGGGGTTAACTTGAGGTAGCTCCAAGATGTGATTGATTGAGGGGACAATCTTTCGCGGGATTAGAACCACAAACTTTAAAATTAGAGTTGGAACCGTAAGAGGGGCGGCAGCTGGAGCTTTTCAGACCCACTTCCTCTTGGGTGGGTGATAGTCATTTATAATGTACTTGTTTTGAAACAAGCGAGGGGAGTCTCGGCAGTGGTGAGCCCCAGATTTCTCCTTATCACCAAAAGAATTATGCATATCACACTTACTCATAATAGGAGTACAGTAAGCAAACAACTATTTCTTTTATTATCTCTATCAGAAGGTGAGACAACATGAAGTTGGGTCAAAGCTGCTAAAATAGAGTTTGTGATGGGAACATTACCTAGCTCTGGTGCATCCTCACCATGCTCTATGCCTGAAGCATTTAGGATTCTTGAATGGACTCGATAGTCTATACAATGCAAGGTAGGTACCCAGGTTTTGCAGTGGATTGATGGGAGGAACCCAGTCTCCTAATGTGAGGACCTCGAGGGTATGGAATGTAAAGGAGCTGCTCCATGACTCGCTTGAATGTATGAGAGATGCTAGCCAGAAAATTCTTCTTGGAAACTAGACCCTTTTCTCATAAAGAGGAAAGTGTTCCAACAATCTTTTTCGTCAAAAGAGACATGACAAAGTGGCTAATTTAGACAGCAAGCTTGGGAAAGCTCATGTCACGATGAGGGGTATGCCTTGTAGCAATCCTAGCAAGGATGTGATCTGTGTAACCAGAAAGAACAATAAAAGGATTCCCAACTAGGGGAATCTGAGATTCCCACTAAGTTGTAGCTGTAACAACAGTAGAAACTGCTATTGGGAATATAACAACCTGCTCCTGGTCCTCCGGGCCCTCCGCCCAATGTGGGAGTAGTAGTAGCCTTAGAGGGACTCGGGATAATGGAGTTAAGGACCACAACAAAGACAAGAGTAACAGCTCGGATGTCTTTAGAAGACTCACCTACCGTAGGCAAAGAAATCAGTGAAAATATGGAGGAACAATCCGACTGTTTAGAAAAGAATGGTGAGTACTGATCCCGATATTCTTCTTTAAATGTAGAATTTAAGAAGTTAACACCACTACTTAAAGATTTTAATCCCCAGTAATGGCACAAAACTTGATCCCAAGCAAAGTAAGATTTCAATTATATTTCTAGGGATTCTACGCAAGTATATGTATCATTATCAAGTAATATAGAGCTTTCTGATTAAGCCCCGAATATCGATCCCACTGAGATCGAGGTTAATCATAGCGGCTTTCAAGAGAAGTTCTAGTCTAGAATAGCATGCCCTAGCGTGGAAGGTCGATAAAAGTTTGGTTTTGATTATATCCTACAACTGTCACTACAATACTACTTTTATTCTTAAACTAAAATTCTTAGTGAAAATCAGAATGCGAGGTATAATATATTAAAAGCACTCTTCCTCATGCAATGAAATTAGTGATATGTGTAAAAGTAAAACAAGTAGTGAGAGAGATTATGAAAAATATGAGCAATTATATTATTTACCCTTACTAGAGATGTTATAAATAACATTAGTTAATCTAAAGTTTGAATAGTTCTGAAGACAGGCTAGCCAGGGAAGATACTAGCTTTCACTTTAGAGTTCTCTCTTATCTTTCCACCTGGAGGCTAACATCTCGCATCAAAACCTAAAATAATAGACCAAATTAAGGGGATTTATCCAGTCACTCTAAATTCCTCTAATTCTACACCCATTAAAAATTATTTTCCTATTTATTTGCACTCAACTATATGGACTACATTCTCATCCATACAATCTCGTGATTCTACCACGCTGGACACGGTGAATTTCATATCATTTATATATTTCACACCTCAAACTTCTTATTTACATATAACAGACCAAAATTCTTACTTATTCATAAAATATGACACTATGTTATATCTCTGTCATATGTATATATCATCATTTATATATTTCACACCTCAAATTTTTTATTTACATATAACAAACCAAATTTCTTNGGCGGGGGGTGTTGGGGAGATTGGGGATAAGTAGTCGATGGAGAAGTTTGAGTGATGATCAGTGAACTAGCAAATCTCTAGGTAATATGGAGTTGTTTCGTGTCTTTTTGTATTGCTTGGATACAAATTACTCTTGAGATTTGATCCAAAAGGTACTTCTTTTCTCCTTCTTTCGCTCTTCATTTGTGATCGCGGAACGTCTAGATCGAAAGGCTTTTTCTCTACTAAACTAAATTGCTATAAAGTTTATCCATGTTATTATGGTAAGAAAAATCAAAAAATTTTGTGCATTTTGTTCTCAGATTGTTGAATTGTTGTAAGGTCGTAGTTTCCCCATAAATTTCTTCTACAGACTATGGCGTATGATATATTCAAGAACATTTTTAAAATGTTTTTAGATTGGAACACCACCTCTTTAAGGAAATCTTATTAGTGTCACATATATTACACAATCCTTGGCTTTGATACAAGATATGACTTTCCAAGTGTTGACCTAAAACTAGTGTTGCCATTGAATAGTTAATAACACATGCTAAAGTGTATCCACAATAAAAGTAACAATTGTTTCAAACTACATATGTCTTCAAAAAATTGTACAGTCCATGAAATAATAAGACTTCCTAATCCTAGACTTCCTATGCTCTAATATCATCTAGAGATTATGAATCCTTCAAGTACTTTCATCCCTTAATCCTAGATTTCCTAATATTACGATAACTCCCTTATAATTGAGTGGTATGAATCGAGGGGGTAGTCCGGCAATGAATTTAATCCAAGATTTAAGTGAAATCCTATCAAATGGTCATTTTGGACAAAACAAATCTCTGTATGTCGTAAATTCAGATTCTTAAGATTTGGACTATAAATCTCGTAAATATTTAATCCAAGGAACAAGTAGATTTAACTTCTCGATGTCAAATAATTAAATTAAATTTACAGAATTTAATAAATTCAATGTTAATGCATATTTGCTAAATACTAATACTTAAATATTATATGTTGCGACACAAAAGCTGAACGCCTCCAAGAAAATTTGAGCAAGGTTTGGGTTTTAAATACTGGTTCATTGGCGAACGGAAAACTTAACATTCTTAAACCCTAACCCTCGTTGTCGTCACTAGCCTTGTAAAACCACTTTCCATTCTCAAACTCAGTGATCCATGGCTCTATCTCGGTTGAAGGAAATTCACCGTGTCCATCGTGCTTTCCAATCTGTGTCCCTTTCTCCATTGTATTCCGCTATATCACAAACTGTTTTCTGTTTTTGGAAATATATGTACTATTATTTCACTGAATTTGCCCTCAACCTGTCTTTCTCCAGCCATGGGAGCTACTGGAGCCCTCTTAATGCGAGAAATGAAGGTAATTTCAAGTATAATTGAATATCAAAGCTCGAAATGATCATCATTTTTATTTATCCCAATGATTCCTTCTTTTTAGCTAGTTGTTTTTTTTTTTTGCCAGGAATCGCTCACTCAACTAACATAGCTTGTTCTTGCTCAGTTAATAACATTCTTGGTCAAAATGTGAGTTTCTTAGCGTGTTTAGTTAGCGAGGACGTAGTTTCAAGCTAATCCCTCTCGAGCAGTTTTATGATTTGTGGCAACTTCATTTATTATGTACTTGGTGTTATCTATTTATGCTAGGGCTCTGAATTCACAATCCATATAGGTGGAACACGATGGATGTCAATGATGAAGGTTCCTCGCGGAGCACAACAGGTTAGCACATGTTCCCTTTTAATTCTTCATTTTATTATTTGGGTTTTGTTTTTCTTCATTAACAATATTAAACCCAGGTTATGTTGGTTAAGTGTCAGTTAAAATGCATTTTTATATATATTGCAATGCTATTTGAATGTTTTCAATAGATTTAATTTTGGTTTTACTCAAATGGAAGGGGAAGCGTCAATAGCATCAAGAATGAGACACTTAAAGCTATCACAAAGGAGAAAGAGGAACGCCCCACATAAGTTATTGATATTTTTGTGGTTTAACTTCAACTAATTCTAAGTTCATGGGAGAGGAGAGGAGGTCCAATCCATGAACACAGAAGTCATATTTTGTGGTGTGCAAACTATATGCACAAAGATGAAAGTCGAATAATCTCACAATCAACTTCTCCTCACATAGAAAATTTCTTGTGCATCTTGAAGCCATCAATCCTCTAAGGACCCTAGAATTGAGAGGGTATAAGAGGAACAAGAGACATCTTTAATCTGGAAGCAAAAATATAACAACTAATTATTTTCTATGTGATAGAAGAGGCCTTTCCCTAAGAAGGAAAACACACACCAATTCAATTTCTACATGTGACACAAATACTAGGGAAAGACATGAAAAATAAGGCAAGATCCCGAGGTGCTTTACACAAATTATGTTTCTGTGATAATCAATGGAATAATATTATGTTGTGGATATGCTTTAATTATTAGTGTTATCATATCCAAATTATCACATTGCTTAAATTATTTATAGTAGGAATCAATACTATTTATTGCCATATTTTCTCATTATTGATGATTTTTCCCGTATTATTTTATTTATTTATTGATCTCTTCTCTTACCTACATATAGGCAGACATGCTTGTATTAGAAAGACATTTGAGTAAATATGTAGTTCTTTTGATTCTCTTTCCTTTAACATTGCATTAGAGCCATGGCCTAGGATTCACTTTTCTACCCATAGGACACCCTTAAAATTTTTAATTTCGATTGACCTGATATCACACCTTCATTTGACTGTGACCCATCTACAGTTAATCGTTTTCATGGGATCCTCATATTCATCATCGACCATCGAGGCATTTGGTCTCCTCATTCATTCTCACAAATCTCTGCACCTCTATGATCTGCATGTAATCTCGAACGGTGATTGTGTAAGCATCTTTTGTCCTTACTATGTAGGCCTCTTCATTGATGATCTCAATTATTAATTTTCATTAACACTTTTCATTGATACCTCCATCAAAGCCTTTTATTGATAGTTCTATTTAAGAACCTTATTTATGTATTCTCCTACTCGAATCTTGTGCTTAATTCTTTTAGTCCAATTCACACTACTTTCTCTTTCTTTGAATGGTTGTACTTTCCTTGCGACACCTACAATCTCCATATGATAAAATCATTCATTGTTTTATCTTTAATTACTATTGTGTTCAAACTTAAGTTGATATATTCCATTTCATCTTGATTTTGCTGGATAATGATATCTATATTATTTATAACAGGAGTCCACACTATATATCATACTAACTTTAACAAAGAATTGAATATTCTTCTTGTTCACATGGTTGATTGGTGAAATATCCAGAATAGCGGTCTAGTCTCCTAGATTTTATGATGCATGCATTCATCATGTTTTGTAATCCCTTTCGTGAGTATTGTGATAGTTTCAGAATATTACTTTAAGCTTCAGGTCAAGTGAAATTTCTCATACTAAACGTGTATAGGTTTCTAATAGATTTGTGGCTAAGGTCGATTTCTATCCGGTCAAGCTAGAATTGATCAACCATTTCTTGCCTTGGATTGGAAAACCGTGCGTAATATCCTATTAAATTTGACAGAGATCAGTTATTTGTATCTTGATGGTGTTTTTTTCTCTATTGTTAGTGTTAAGTGTTGTTTGTTATTTTGGTTTTATTGTTAGTAGTATCTTGATCTATTGTAAATATTTTTTCTAACTTTTATATTACCACAAAGTAAAGCTATTTGAAGGAATGTGTGGGGGGTGCTAACACTAATTAATCTTCTGCCCTATGATCTCTTGTTTGAAATAAGACTAAAGGAATTTTATCTGCATCAGAAACAAGTTTTACTCTAATTTCATGATTCTTTCAAGTCATATGCCATAGGCATTAGCCGATCATTCTTTTCATTAATGTTGTGGTGGGCATGGACGTTCTTATTTTTACATGAAGTATGAACTAGTACTTTAAGTTCTTTTTGTTAAGCTCTTACATTTTCTCTTAAAAATTTCTCTCTTATGATTGCTTGCAGACATCATTAAAGGTGACCATGCTTAGCCCTGGTTTTGTTTATGAGCCATATGAGCCCCGAAGACCAATTCCTTTTTGGAAGAGGTATACCACAAGCGATATCTTAGTTTATTTTATTTTAAAATTTTAAAACAGTTATTGTTTGGTATGTCACCTTTGCTTTACATTTTTAAAACTTGCCTACCTTAGAATTGATTGGAGCGGGAAACACAAAATGAAAATCCATACATACTAAAAAGCCCCTCCAATGATTCATGACATGGAGAATGTACCATTGGCGTTACCTTTTTTATTTGATGTATTAATGTTTTGGTTCACATTTAAAATAACCATTGTTACAGATGCAAGATTTCGCAGTCATACAATCACTAAAGTGATAAAACGTATTGATTGAAAGTATCAAATATTAAAGTTGTGTTTATTTTAATTTTATTCAAACAATTAAAACAAGTTTTTGATTAATAAAAATATAGAATGAATAACTATTGAAAACGGAATTTGTTATGGATTGTAAATTAGATATTGAATGTCTAGGGGTTAAATTTCATCAAGAGTAGCATTGATAGTTAAGTTATACTGCAAATCGACTGATAGAGCAACTAAAAGGCTAACTATGTGAGGTAGATCATGAGAGTGGGAGCCAGAAGCAAAGAAATTATCAAGATCCAAGTTAAAGGTAAGAAGGAAATGCTTTCTTTGTTAAAGAAGTCCATTTCGGGAAGCAATACTGAACGAGAAAGACCTATAACCAAGAAGGGTTAGAGTAGGAGATGATACAACTATCTAGGATTATTGAGACAACACTTATGCTTTAAAAATCCTAGATTCTAATATAAGCAATAAGTGGATCCTTGATTTTGCGTACTTGTATCATATGTGCCCAAACGAGAGTTGATTTGAGTTTCCTAGTGAAAAAGGTGGCATGGTATATCTTTGAAACAATAAGGCTTGCAACGTTCGGGGTGAATGAGTCATTGGACTCAAACTCCATGATGGTATGAAAAAACTGCTAAAGAAAGGTTTTTTCTTCAACTTGGAGGAAATTGTATTTTTCTTGGTGATATAGATCACTGTGGACGTAGATGGTGGAAGTAAAGGCTTTTGGGTCATCATGAAGGGCATTTCTATGATTGGAGTGTATACACTATAAGGTAAAATGATGATTGGAGGATATATTGATATGTTTTATAATCTTGCTGGTGAAACTAAATTATGGCACCAAGATTAAGAATTTTATAAGCTAAATGGGCCTCAAGAACTGTACAAGCAACGTTTTTTTTTTTTTTGAAATACAAGACTTTAAACTTGGATTTTTTTTAACATTATGTAGTAGAAAAATTCAACATGTTGAAGTTTTCCACTTCTAAGCACATCTAAAAAAAATTAAAATATGTGCATTTAGATCTTTTAGGCTGTCACATAAAACAAAGCACATAAGAGTATGCAATCGAACAAAAAATATAATGATGCACATGGATAGTCCTATAGAGATTGCAATTACGTAGCATCAAATTTGCTAATTCTAACTTTATTTAAAGGGTTAAAATGATTTAGAGGTCGAACAAAAAGACCATACTAAGAAAATCTAAAAGGTTTTTAAGTGACTAATGCATGCAAGTATGGTGTAAATTTTAATGAGTATGAGGATTTTGGGATTGATTTTCACCAAAATAATTTTATGAGGTTACAAATTAAGTTTCTGAAATGAAATAAAATTATTCGTTGTAATTTTATCTAAATTGCACCTTACCATTCTCTCAGAAATATAGTAGGGCTAATTTTGCAACTCAATTTATTGTCATCTTTGAGTTATATTCAATGTTTGAAAATTTGCATTAAACAGGACAAGAATCTAAATGATCTTTCAAATGTAATGTAGATAACTTTATCCTTATTTGTCAAGGTATTTTAATCATCATGAATTTGTTTTCCATCTCTCAATTTAGAACAAATCTTCAAATTTCACATTTAATAGCCATTTTTCACAAGAACATTAAGAATAGATTGAAATACATATCAATCATTAAGAGCATCAATGTTGAATGACTATTAACAAGAAACTAACGTTAATAATTTGGGTACATTGATGAAATTTCTATGTCATTATATTTAAAAGCTTCATAGATCTCCATGAAATTGCTGATGTTTAGTTTGAGTCTTCTATCTCCAAACCTTTAAATTGGAAGTTTTGTAAAATTTGCTATGTGGTTTGCTTGATCTTAAAAATGTTCCTCAGAATTCTAGGCTTTGATAATTATGTGGGGGATGCCATGACTAATAAGCAAAGTATGGTCTGGTACTTCCCAGGCCTCATAGTAAGGCTAACAACAGCTTCTTCATGGTTTGCTATAGTTTTTGAAGTGAATTTGATGGGTTGCTTTAGCTCCCTCAAATTCCTCAAAAAAAGTCTTGATCTTGGGTTTCAAAGGAAGCAACGAATCACCTCTAGAATGACTTATATAGTACAAAGTATACTAGAAAAGTGATTACAAAGCACAATCATTAGGCAGAAAATAAAATTCAAATTAATGGTAGAATTTGTCTAATATTGATATTAATGACAGGGTGCGTCAAAAATTTGTTATCCAAAATGACAAATATGGTATGCTATCAAATAAGGAATATAGTGTTGAATTCAAATATCCTCTTATAGGGATTAAAGTCACTAAGTACTAAAATTGAATGATGCTAACTTTATTTTAGTGGTTTAAATAGTTTAGTGGTTTCAATGAAAAGATTTATTAAGAAAATATAAAAAATTTCTTTGTGATTGTTAAAACAAGTATTGTGATAGATTTCAACGGGTATGAGGATCTACGAATATTGGGTTTTATCAAAACTATTTCAGATGATTACTTATTAATTAAATCAAATGACATAAATTATAAAATATTTGTTGTAATCAGATCTAAGTTATACTCTATCATTCACTAAAAAATTTAGGAAAACTAACACAACCTATATTGTCATCTTTGAGATAAATTCAATATTAAAAAATTGCAATAAACTGGACCCTGATCTAAACGTTTACACAAGAAAAGTATAGTCATCTTTATCCTACAATACATGGAAGAATTTCAATCATGATAAATGTGTTCTCCACTTGATTTCTAGCGGATTTTCAAACCTCTCTATTAGTGGTTAGTTAATCGAAGGAGCATTAAGAATAGATTCAATATTTGCAACAATCGTTAAGAGCACAAAAGTTGAATAATTATCTCAGCGAAAAAACTAATATTAGTCCTTCGACTACGTCTAACACTTAAAAATAGACTTTAGTTCATGCTAGAGTGAAAAGAAACAATACAATATTTAATAGAAATAGAAAACATGTAAGGAGAAGAGAAGAACAAAACTCAGATTCCCTAGGGCCTCGCTTTGATCCTTTGTAGCCACCTTTCTTTTTTATGAATTGAGCTCTCCAATCATAAAAATTTGCCTAATTAAGTTATAAAAATTTCATAAGTGAATTACCCTAAAAAAAATCCTTTTTTTTTTTTGCTTCAAAAGCCATCATTATGGAGTCTAACAGTAAGTTGAGCTTTTGTGTGCTACGATTGGTGCCTGTTTTCGAGTTCTGGCGCTTGATTATTCTTAAGAAATTTGGATGTGTGCACTTGGGCATTGAAATTGGCAAATGAACTTTGTTGATTCTAAAATATGGGCATCTGCCTGTCGCTCTAATCACTCCGTATTTGTGAAAAGTCTAAGTAATCTATGCAAATGATGTTTGGTATCAAATTATTTCATATTTTTATATCAACATATATAATTGGATTAAGGTAGTGGATTTTTCAATGTTACGTGAAAAAAATATGAATAATATTAATGTACAACAGAAGAAAAACTACTAAAATACAAGTATCAATGTCCATCCATGAAGTGAACTTGGCAGGTGAAGTTATTTTCTATCTTTTATTGATGATCCTTTTTTTTTTCCCTTAAATGACAGGCGTATTTCTTCAAACTTAAAGTGAAGCTTTTAGAATATCTAATGGTTGAAAACTTTGGTTGCAACTCAAATAATAAAGAAGGTAGGTAAGCTGAGAATTGACAACAACCTTGACTTTTGTTCATATCTTTTCGATTAATATTGCAAGGAGCAATGAGTAGCTCTAAATTTCACTGTGAGCTTAACTTCTCAGCAAAATGGGCTAGCCAAATGCGACAATTGGATCATTCTTGAAAGGGCAAAATGCATGTTGAATAATGCAATCTACCAAATACATTTTGGGTAGGAGAGTTTACAGCCGCCTATTTGATTTACAAGCATTTTCATCTGCTATTGAGTTTAAGAATACACAAGAGAGGTTGTTTGGACAACCAAGAGACTACAAGAGGCTAATGGTATTTTGCTTTATTGCTTATGCTGAGATTAGGTAGGACAAACTTGGACCAAGAGCATTATAATGTATTTTTATTGGATAGCCTAATAAATTAAAATAGTTAATTTTTATTGTTTGGAATCATGTCATGCTAATTGTTTGATAAATTTAAATGTTATTTTTAATGAACAACAAGTGGCATTTTTAGTTTCAAGACCTGTGGCTCAAAGTAAGAATGTTGATGCAAATCATAAATTGCAAATTGAGCTTGGAATCATGAAATTCTTGAAGGAAATGATCAAGAATCAATTGAAGTTGCACCTAAAGAGCTTAGGCAAGAAACTATTGAGGAAGTGCAAAGGACATTTGGTTTGGCAAACGAGAGACCTAAGCGTATGGTTCATGCACCACAAGGGTATGATGTACAAATATTAGTTCTTATGTAGTTTTGGCTGATTTTTTATCACGTGATGAACCAAATTTCTATGAGGAAGTCATGGAAAGTACATAAAGAAATAAATACAAGCTAGCTATGAATGAAGGGATGATCTCCCTCAAGAAGAGCAACAATTGGGAGCTGATAGACATGCCAAAAAATAAGAAGGTTTTTAGTTGAAGATGGTTGTTCAATAAGAATGGTGGAATCCCTAGAATAGGAGAGCCATGTTTGAAAGCAAGCTTGTATCAAGTGGATTTATAGAAGAAAAGTGTGTGCACTGTACTGAAATTTTTTCTTTGGCGGTGAGGCATATACCAATTACGTGAGTCAATCTGAAAGATTTGCTAAAATTGGAACTATGAATCAGATATGGTTTGTCGAAACGATCTTCGTATGGTTTAAAATAGTTTCCAAGAATGTGGTGTATATTGGCTTCACTTGTTGCTATTATGATTTTGTGTATATTTAAAATTTTTCGAGTTTAATGGTATTGTGTATCTTTTACTTTATGTTAATGATATTCTACTTGCAAGCTAGTTTAGAAAAATCACAGGATTGAAGGCTTTGCTCAAGGTGGAGTTGGAGATGGAAGTGTTGGTCCTGCCTTGAAAATTCCTTTAAGGGAGTTCATTGGAAATAAAGAGGCAAGAGTTATTCTTTTCTCAAGGCTCATACATCAACAAGGTTGTGATAGAGGTGGGTGTTAGTTTCTAAACCTGTTTCTACACTTTTAGCCACTACATTTTAAGTTGAGCAAGGATCAAGCAGCAGGGCATGATGATGTAAGATCTCATCTAAAGAAGAATCTTTATCAAAAGATTGTGGGTATTGTCATGTATGCTATTATTTGTTGTAGGTTAAATTTCTTTTTCACGTAGTACTATAAGCAATTTCATTGATTGTCCGTGAATGGAATTTCATTGCATGTCCAGGGGGACAATATTGGGAAGCTGTAAAATGTTTGCTAAGGTACTTGAATGTAACCATGATTATGGGATTGAGGCACAACAAATTTGATTATGTGGATGATGTTATTATTCGTTTTTCAAATTCAAATCTTGTAGGATTTATGATAACTAAAAATTCTTTATTGGTTGTGCTTAAGGTGTTTGGAGAGACAATTAGTTGGAAGAAAAATTTGCAGCCATTTGTAGCTTTGTCGACAATTGAAGCTAAATAAGATGTATTTGAAGCCATAAAAGAAGCTTTATGGTTGAAAGAGTTGATTTTGAAAAAAAAAATTTCTGTGATTTTATTTTTGCTTATTTTTGTGATAACAAAGACTTAATATTTCTCTCCAAAAAATACCATGTATCATGGAACATCGAGGTATATAGATATAAAATTCCATTTCATTAAGGAAGTAATTTCTAATAAGATTGTGGAGATCGTAAATATTTCAATAGACGACAATGCATTATATATGCTAACGAAAGCTCTCGCTTAAAAATTTTAGAATTGCTCGGAATTGTTGAGAATGATGAGAGTAAAATCTTGAGATTGGTTTCTTGAATCTTATTGAATTAAAGAACCAAGTTGGAGATTGCTGTATTGGTCCTTTAATTCAAATAATTAATCTTGCTTAGCTATTTAATTATCCATCGGACATACCTTGTCATGTCTTGAAAGTCTCTACTGACTCAAATCTACCCATTTTTCTTCCAGACAGTCATGAGGGTTGCTAACTAAAAAGGATATGAGATCTCCATCATGAATCATATCTTGACAAGCTTTTTAGTTTCTTCTATAACTATATCGGGCCACATTGTCCCAGGAGATTGCTTAACATGAACAATGCTAGGATTTATAAGCTTTTGTGCTTATTTTTTGTGATAATAAAGGAGCAATATCTCTCCAAAAAATACTATGTATCATGGAACAACTAGGCATATAGATAGAAATCCCATTTCATTAAGGAGGTAATTGCTAATAAGATTGTGGATATTGTAAATATTTTAATAGAAGCATTATATACGATGACAAAAGCTCTTGCCTAAAAAATTCAAAATTGCTTGAGTTATTGAGAATGATGAAGTGAAATCTTGAGATTGATTTCTTGGTTCTTATTAAATTAAAGAACCAAGGTGGATATTGTTGTATTGTTCATTTAATTAAAATAGTTAATTTTGCTTAGCTATTTTTAGTTGTTTTATATTCGAGTGTTATTCATGTAAACTTCTATTTACATAAATAACTTGGGGCTTGGTTATAAATAGACCCCCCACTTTTGTTTTATTTAATCCATTTCATTCTCTCATTCCTAGGGGATTCCCTCTTCTTTGTCTCACACTCTCCTTCGACTTTTCAGTGTAATTATGTTTGCCTTTTGGTTTTAATTAAAAAGTTGCCGGGTTCCAACCAAGGCGTCTCGTGTTGTTGATGGGGATGGTGAAGGAGGCCCTTTGTTTTGCTGTTCTATCTCTTGTTGGAGGACGGGCTGCAGGTGCTTTGTCTGGTGGTAGTTTGGAGAAGGCCTACTAGAGGAAGAACCATGAAACTACACCGTCTGGGAAGCAGTCCAAAGACAAATTTCAGTAGTCTTAATCATGAAAGGGAAACTAGAGGGAGAACCGTGAAGGGCTTTTGATCACAAAAGAAGAAATACTGTTGGAGAGAATCTTTCATATGCAAATGCTTGAGGGCATTAATTATTGGTTCTTTATTTTTGGTTGTGCAAAGTATTTTTTCTCTACATAAGCAATGATATCTCCCTTTTCAACATCATTAAATGCAATTCCTTCATTTTTATCATTACTAAGGTGTTCTCTTTTAATTACTATCTAATATTATTGGAACTTCTACTTCAATTAACGTCTTCTTCACTTCATTAGTCATTTTTATTGTTGTCTTTACCTCTTCGTGTAATATATATGTATGAAGCTGATAATGCTAGGAAAATCTAATCACTGATCATAATTCTTAAGAGAGCTCAACATAATTCTGTCATGTTGGTCATTGAATATAATTTCACTCTCATAAAATATACTGCAACATCTAAGCATACTTTATTTTTTTCCTTCCTTTGTCGAAACTAGAGGAAAAATTATTTGATAGTTATTATTCTCAAATTCATCCAAATTCATAACAAATTTATCCATTAGTCCCTAAGCTCATCTATCAAAAGGAAGAAAAAAACTTTTCACAATTATAATCATCTTTTTTGAGAATCAAAATAAGGTTTTCCCAATTATTTTCTCTTTATTTCTTCGTGTTATTTCTTTTGTAGTTGTACAAATTTTCAAACTTTGTTATCATTCATTTTTTACGTAATTTAACACTTTTTCACATATGTCAACATTAAGATGTATGTAAGCTAAGTGATCATTCAGTCTCTTTAACCTCCAAAAATTCTGTTGTTATAAAATTTACATTCAAGTAAACATAACCTTTTTCGCATCTTCTTTAGGTACTTCGACATAAGTATGATATTTTTAACTTTGATCTTTTTTTTTGCACTACCAACCAAATAATAATAATAATAATAGTAATAATAATAATAATAATAATGATAATGATAATGATAATGATATTAATATAAATGATAATGATAATAATATTAATATAAATGATAATGATAAAGAAAATCAAGAAATAAAGCTATGAAAAATGAAAACAAAATCAAAACGATAAAAGAAAATAGTAACAAAAAAAATTTTAAAAGAAATAAAAAAAAAATTGAAAGAATGTTAAGAAATAAAGCAATAAAATAAATAAAACTTAAAACTTAAAATAAAATAATGAAAAGGAAAATCAGCAAAAACAAATAAAAAAAACATCATTGACATATATAGAGACAAAAATAAATATAAATAAAGTTAAGAAAAATTAAAAAAAAATCTAAAACCTGAAAGAAATTGTTTAAAAGAAAAATCACGATCAATAAATTTTTAAAAAATTGTACAAAAGGAAATGAAAGTAGTATTAAAATGAAATCAAGAATTTTTTTTTTCCTAAAGAAAATAAAAGAAAGGCTCTTTTCTTCTATGCTCATCTTCCTTGCACATGTGATCCCCGCTCATAGCCACAACTGCTCACTTTCGTTCCAGCTCCCTAATCCCCTTTATTGCTCAGCTATCCTAATTATATTCAATAAAGGTATATAATAAGCTATATCAATTGTTAAATAAAATATAAGCATATTGTAATATAATATAACGAAATGTTTTATTTATACTTTTTAATCTGAAGGGTCCTTTCAAATACCTAGAGACATAAACCCTAGAGGTATAAATCTCAGCCACAAAAGTTTTCCTCATTCGAAGAGGAGGCATAAGTCTCGAGATATTTTTTGTACGCCTTTTCTTTATTTAATTTTGCCTTACTTTGAGGCATACTTGAGCAATTTTCAAAGCTAATTATTCAACAAGAGAGCATCATGCTACCAAATCTAATGATATGACCCCTTCTAGAAAATATGGAGTTTAGTTTAGCGTGAGGTTCTTTGGTTTTTTAATTGCCTTTTTCGTTGTGCTGATTTAACAGATGATGATTGGCATAAGGAGGTAATCAACATTTTGATTGGAGGCTGAGAATATCTGTAGCTTAAATTTGTACAAAATTTTTTATTTACATTCTGATTTATGCCTTTTATAGAAGTTATTGTAGGATAGCAGCCGCTGTGATTAACTCTCATTAGCATATCTACTTTTGCAATTTTGTAATTTAGGTGGTTCACACCAAGTGGTTGGAGGAGGACCAAGGAAGACCTTATTTTGGAGGTATTTCCAATTTGGTATGCTAATTCAATATTATCTCCCCCACAGTGTATTATTTTACAAGATATTTTATTTTTATTTAGATAACTTCTATTTATGAACATTTATAAAATTTAAATTACCAGACTTCATGGAAAACAACCCCTCTAACTGAATTTTACCGACTTATTTTTCATTTCTGAAGCTGTATTAATGTTCAAATCTTTTATTTTCTAATTACGGTAAAGAGAGACAAAATTATGCTTATTAAGTTTTATAATATTAGATAAATATTGCTAGAAGATCAAGGAAATTACTGAGATTAATATGTTTTAAGCACCTTCGATCCATTATGCAAAAGAATGCGTGTATTGGCGAGTACATAACTTCTGGATTTAAAAATTGGTGTTTCAAGAATGGTGTGCAATAAGAGAATCTAACTGTTTGTTATTTTTCTTGATTGGTGGAAAATCTGGGGAAAACATCTCATCGAAAGAAAGTTATATTAAAACCGAAATCAAACAAGTGAAAAATAGAAAATCCAATAATAATTCTAGAAGGATCCATAGGCTTGTTAAGAAAATATTAATTTGTTTTCATGATTTGCTTAACCTTAGTATCAGGAATAGAGTCCATTCAAAAGTGAAACTGAGCTGAAGTATTGAACCAAGTTCTTTTATCTTCATTGCTGGAGTTAAAAAAAATTCTGTGGCTCCTTTTAATCAAAATGTTGGAAAGAAACGAGAGCAGGAGGATACATCAGGCATCTTTGCTCTTTCTTTGATAAAATAATATTTCAATGATAAGAATGCTATCAAATAGGGGTGAAATCATTATATATCCCCAAAAGAGTGAGAACACTTCCCAATGCATAGACTATTTAAAAAAAAGGTGAGAATCATTTTTCTGTGTCGAATTACACTAGGCAATCAATAGAGGTTTTTGATGCATAGATGAAAGAGAAAGCTTTTGGTAGGATTCTTTTCCAAAAATACAATCCCTCAAGAAAACAACCTTCGTAGGCACCAAATCCTTCCAGATTTAATTGAATTTGTGAGAATATTACCATATATAAGGAAATAATAAAACATGGTGCATTTACATTCATACCTCCCAATTCCTATGTATTTACATATCTAACACTTAAACTTTACTTTTTACTTTTATACCACCCAAAGCTTTCCTATCACATAAAAAATAACACTATTTTGGCTTGTAAAAAGTGAAATACACGTTTTCTTAGATAGATAAGGTGGCACATATGCAAAAAATAGAAATTTTAATGTTAGATATCTATAAATACATAATAATTAAATGGCATTTATGTAAATCTTCTAAAAAAATTGACTTGGGAAAGGCCATTGTAAGATAACAACAACTTTCTAGTGTTCTTTTTTTTTTTTTTGCTTTAGCGATATTTAATTTAGTTCATGGTCGAGGTTAGAGAAAATTTTATCTTGGTGAAATAGATGATCATTTTCATCGGTAGGTGAAAAAAGAGTATTCACTGAACTATTTGAATTCCAAGCCAGCTTCAAAAAACGCTGGTAAAGTTTTGCTAATGAAATTATAAATTTTAGAATCTTTTCAAAATCTAACTTTTGTGCTGCTATTGATGTTCTTCTGGCAGATGAGGGAAGAGATTGACTTAGAAGTTTCACTTACATCTTTTATAAGATGTGATTCATTGAAGATAGTACTCGTCTAAAAGTTGGTAGTAGTATTAAAAAAATACTGAGATTTGATAAATTTGCTAGATAAGTGATCTGGTTCCTCATGAATAAGTTCTAGGAGAGTTGTTCATCATGCACAGATCTTTAATACCAAGCTCACTTATTTTTCGTGGTCTACAAATGTTTCTTATACTGACCAAGGGAAATACCTTCCATCTTCATTTTCCTCAATAAACTTCTCATACTATCAATTTTTTAATGGCTCAATTTGGAGAAAAAGAAGGATTATTATAGAGTAATGGATGTTAAAACTGAGTTTATGAGGACAATTTTTCCACCTTAAGATTACTATTCCAAAGTACAAGTTTTCTTCAGATTTTTTCATTAATTGAAATCTAAAGAACTCTTTCTACATGGCTTTAGAGCCCTAAGGAAAACCATCAATTTGGAAGGAAGTCTATTAAGATAGCAACCATGAATTTTTGAAATAAATTTGTTTTTTCCGTGACAACCATCTTGATGAAACAATGAAGATTTAGAGAAGTTGATTTTATGTCTAAAAATATCTTGAAAGAAAAGCAATATATTTTGAGAGTCCAAGCTGAAGCACAACGAACACTACAAAACAGGAAAGCATTATTAACAATTTGAATACTATTAATGCCCATAATGCTTTTCCAGCAGTTGTATTCCTTTATCCAACCATCTCTTGTAGAAACTTTGATCATTTAATGAAGAACATCACTAATACAAAAATTATAATAATAACTTGGCAGAGAGACTTGACTTGTCTTAATCTTTCAAAATATTTAAATTGTTTACTATATTTTTATTAACTAGGACCAGAGCGTTTGCATGCTTAAAGGCTTTCTGAACCCAATGGATGAACTTGTGAGGGCAAAATTTACCTTCAAGTGTGCTAAGAATGAAATCCCAATGGCAATAGTCAATGTTCTTTTCAAAGTCAGAAGTTAGCTTCTTATTTTTAATAGAAGGAAGATTAATTGTTAAACTATGCACTTATTGTTTATCTTGTTAGTTGGAATAACCGATGCACGTAGTGATTTCACTGCATTTGGAAGTCATCCAAATTAGGTAATTTTTTAATCCTGGTGATTTTCTTTTGTTGGTTCCACTGTCATCAACTGCTACCATCGCTTGCATCTCAATACCTTGGGAGTATGTCATAACCTAAAAAAATATTTCAATGCATTTGATTTCTATGTAAAAATAATAATTACATTTTTAAATACACATTTTAATTTCTCTAGATTTTTAGATGCATGTATTTAGATGGCATCTTAGGCTTGTAGGTTTCAGAATTTCCCTTCTCCCATTAGTCTTGAATGTATGTGCATTAGACCTTCTAAAATGTGTAACATTTATATTATAGAACTAAGGTACACCTAAAATAACATGAGCAACATACCAAATTTTTTTAGTATAGGACCATTATAGGTAGCTAATTAAATCAAAATAAAACATCAGTTAGAGATAAATATATCAATTTTATCTACCCAAGTTACCTTATATGTGATGCTAAAATATCGAAACTAGTTAGGAAATCAACCGAAATGAAAGTAAACTTTTATTAGCACTGAATGAGGGTTACAACATGACTCAAACAGAAAGGGAAAATAGAACAAACTAATCTTTGGCTAGAACTGGAAGAGAAGATCTGAGGGTGGTGGTCGCGTCGGTAAGGTGGCAAGGTGTAAGGGGGAAGGTTTAGGGTTATCGAGTAGGCTGGAATGGTGTTTGGTGGCTGGTTTGGGGATTGGGAGAGTGGGGCGGCAGAGAAAACTGCAGGAGGGGTGGAAAAGGATGCTGGTTGATGGGAGAATGAGCCGAACTGCAAGGAGAATTGTTGTAGGTGGCTGGCAGGATGCGGGTGGGTGGTCGGGAGGGTTGGAGAGCAAGACCAACAGTAGGGGGATAGGAACTGTCGGTTGGAAGGTGGTAGGGGGGCTGGACAACAAGTTGCGGCTCATAGGTGGTGGCGGGAGAGGAACTGGACGATGTGGGCAGGTCGATGGCTAGGGGGAAGGGGAGGAGAAGGATTGGGGAAGAGGATAGAGGACGATACAACACCATCTCGGAGCAGGATACAATCGAAGAACCACTTGTCGGATACAGCTTTAGCAAGGAGAAAACATTCTAAGAGGAATTCTGAAACAAAAGTACAAGCAAAGCTAACCCTAATTCTTGAAAACAACATTTAAAAGGAACCAACATTTAAAAGGGCTTTGATAGGAATAAACGGGGGAATCAACTTCCGCCCATTAGGGAAGCCGTCCGGTCCAGTAGTGACTTGGACCGGTGCCTTATGCCAGCCTGTTCAGTCGGCTAGCTATTCCTGCACCCGTGTGTGAATACTACCGTACGCATGTTAGTTTATCGGGGTTGGCTGAGCTTCAACCTGATTTGTCGAAGCTTCCGGTTCTTCGCCTATAATCTTAGGAGCATTTGGATCTCACTGACGACTGCACCGCCCTCTCAGGCGCCTGAGGGTCTTCTCCAACTTAGGAGCAAGTGTTCACATCAGTCCAATCTATCAGGATTCTGCAACTAAACTGAACAGAGTTTGTGTGTCTCTCTTTTACTGTTGAATACTCCCAGAGTTATCCACGATCGGTTTAACTATATTTCTAGTGGGGGTAATCAGAACCTTCCTATACGGTGGTGGTTCTGGTGGTACGGTGTCGAACTTGATATCCCAAAATACTGTCTATTGTGCCTTTCCATGTCAGGAGTTGGTTTCTCAGTCATAACATCTTCTGTCGTCACCAAAACTAGTCCCACTGATGTTGCTCTACTGGTAAGGGCGCCTGTGCTTTTGGACTCCGTCGAAGGAAGTCAGAATTCCCTTTCGACCGGCTTGAGTTCCCTCTAGCGAGCCTGTTTTTCCCATATGGTGCGATTAGGGATCTGTCTAGTTGTCAGATCTTCTTGTCATGTTCTCGATCATGGATCTTCCTATGTCTTGACACCCCAACATCACATTTGGGTCAGTTGGAACCATGTCGGACTCATCCACCACCGAGCCTTCTCTCGATGGCACTTGATTGAGTCCACCAGAGGGTCGACATCGATTTCAATCTCCCTGCAAATCGAAGAATCGGAAAACCACATGAAACTTCTAATCACCACTCATAAACTGAACGGATTTAATTTTATCCAATGGTCCCAAGCCATGTATTTGTTGGTCAGGAGATGCGGGAAATTTAGTTATCTCACCGGAATGATTCGTGAACCTCCTAAAACTCACCAAATATATGAGACGTGGGAAGTGGAGAGCTTCATGGTCATGTCGTGGCTGATTAACTCAGTGGATACTACAATTTGTCGTTTGTATATGTTTCTTCCTTCTGTCAGTGCTTTATGGACTGCAGTTTGGGATACCTACTTAGTTGTAGGGAACTTCAGCCAACTTTATGAGGTTTTCAAGAAGTTTCACGAGGCAAAATGGGGATCGAGGACTATGATCCAGTAATACAATGATTTGGTGGCCTTATGGATAGAATACAATCTCTACTATGATTACACGTGGGAATCTCTGATTGTCCTTTTTCTCTTTCAGAAGATTATAGAAAAATATCGCATGTTGCAATTTTTGGTAGGCCTTAACAAAGACCACGATGAAGTCTGGGGTCGTCTCCTTATTCGAGATCCTCTTCATTTCACTTATGTTGCTTTCATAAAGATTCGACGTGAAGAGAGCTGGAGATTTCTCATGCACGACACTTCTACTTCAGTCGAATCAACTGTCATGGTTGCTAATAATACACAACACTCATCTTGAGTCACCGACTCCACTTGTGATTACTGCCACTAAACCCAACCATACTCAGGACAAATGTTGGTAACTTCATGGAAAACCAACACAAAAATCGTCAGCCAAATCTTCCTCAGCTAAGGGTCAATACGGCATTTGAATCTACTGCAGTTCAACCAGCTACCACTCGGAACACTCTGGAATTATCCAACTCTCTTAAGAGTCAGATTAATCAAATTACTTGGATCCAATCAATTCTCTTCTGATCCATCGACCTCCCAAGTTCGACAAGGTAACTTTTCTATGACTCTAACTTATTTTGTCTATTCTAGTCCATGAGTTATTGATTCAGGGGCCACATATCATATAACTGGATGCTATCTAGCTTTCTCGATATATTATCTATGTTTTGAGAAAGAAATTGTTAAAATTGTTGATGACTCCTGTAACTCTTTGTTGGTAAAAGGGTTGGTTGTATTAACAATCGGTCTAACCCGAACTCTGCGTTCCATGTTTCCGTGGCAAAGAGTTGGTTGTATTAACAATCGGTCTAACCCGGACTCTGTGTTGCATGTTTCCGTGTTAAACTGTAAGTTGTTATTTGCTAGTAAACTAACACTTGAGATGGATTTTATTGCTCGTTTTTCTCCTGGTGTTTGTCTTTCAGGATCGTCGTTGGGGGAGAATGATTGGAATTGCTAAGTGAGTAGTTGAGTTGTACTTCTTCCAAGAGAAAGACACGAAAAACGGGGACATTTTTCCTGGTAGTTTGTTTTTCTCGATCCACTGAATGATTTATTATGTTGCATTATCATTTGGGATATTCCAGTTTTCAATATTTAAATCATTTGTATTCGTCGATGATTACTGATAAAAATTTTGCTAGTTTCAAATGTGAGGTTTGTCAATTAGCTAAAGGCCATCGAGTTTTATATTCACTTCACTCTTACACACCTTCCGCTCATTTTTCATTTATTCACAGTGACTTGTGGGGACCCTCTCGCACTCTTAATGACACTAATAAATGGTGGTTTCTTACCTTAATTGATGGTCACACTGAGATGATGTGAATCTATATCTTAAAAGACAAATCTGAAACTACTAACATCTTAAAAACTTACATTCTTCTTTTTCACCCAATTCAAAATGTCAATTCGGGTCCTTCAAACCGACATTAGCCGTGAATTTTTTAACTCTATTATAGGTGAATTCTTGGTAAGGGCATTCTTCATCATAGCTTATGTATGTACACTTCTCAACAAAATGGGTTGGTTAGCCCAGAGAAAATATAAGAGAAATAAAAACGTAAAATTTGGAATAACTTATTGACTTCATTGAAAAGGTATATTAAATGATGATGCTAACTTACACAATGCGGGACATCTCCTGTGTGGGAGAGGCAACAGACCGGGCGACCCCCGATCTAATTGGAGACCAGTCTAGGAGAAACCCAGGACGAGCAGCCTGGGGCGAGATTTAGATGGGGCGAGACTGTCGCTTGCCCTCTCCTTCCTTTTCTACTTCTTCGCGGAATTTTAACAAGGCGAGACGACCGCTCGCCTTCTTCACCTACCTTTTTTTCTTCTCCATCATGTATGAGTTAGGGTTAGTTTTAGTTGTTGTGTGTTGTTTTCAGATTCTTTTGTGGAGTTGTTCTCTCTGTTCTAAGACTATATCCCAGAAGGTGGTGGTGTTCTGGCTTGTATCCTACTCTGCGGTGGTGGTGTTGTTGTATCCTACTCAGCGTTGGTGATTTATTTTCCTCTATCCTCCTTCCTACCCCTTTTCCTTTCCTTCGATTAGACGTCGGCCATCCCCGCTGTCCTGCCACTGCTTTTCCACCACTGTCTTACTATCCAACCTTTCCAATCCACCTCCTAGCAGCCTATTCCCCTCCAACTTGCTGTTGTCCACTACTCCATCCCTGTCCTTCACATCGGGCAGCCTCATCTTATCGAAGTGAGTAGCTCCATTATGTTTCAATCTAATGTCCCGAAAAGGCTTTGGAATGATGTTGTGCTCACTAACACCTATCTCATCAATAAAGTCCTCATAAAAACTCATGACTTCATAACTCTTTTAGCCATCTTGATGGCACGACCATCGCAACATTGCCCCTAATTGTAGTAATCTTGATCCCACGTCCATAAAATGTATCTTCATTGGATACTCTACCACTCAAAAAGACTATTAGTATCTTGGTTCTACCACAAATAAACTTTGTGTGAGTGTCGATGTCTCTTTCTTTGAAAGTGTTCCATATTTTCCTGTCACGTCTCAAGTTAGGGGGGACTTGATTCCTTGGATACTATTCCTTATCCAACCCCTGCGGTTATTTCTCCAACCACTATACCCAAAGAGTCATATGTCCCTTTAGATCCATCACCTACCGGTTAACCAGAACCTCCTCCCATCCTCTGTGTCTATACTCAGCGCACTCATCTTGATGTTCCTACTTTGGAGTTCTTTCTTTCCTTACGGGACCTAGAATTCACTTCGAGTGACATCCCCAGAACGAACCCCCACTCTATATGAAGGTGAGTTTTTCTATTGAGGCATGTAATCAAACAAACTCTCTTTATTCCATGGAAAATATATCTCTTGCCAAAGTGTATCACCAACCTACAAAGAGTTTACTACTGCCCTGACGTATCATCTCCCATCCACTATTGAAGGAGCATTAGCTGACCTTTCTTGGAAAGCTATGGTAATGGATGAGATGAAGCCCTTCGGTGGAATCATACATGAGATATTGTAGATATTCCTCAGGGTAAGAAAACAGTGAGGTGCCATTATATTTTTAGCACTGAGTTTAACTCCGATGGATCTTTTGAGTGCAACAAGGCACAATTAGTCGCTAAAGGCAACTCACAAACATACGAGGTTGATTATACAGAGACATTTGCTCCGTTTGCTAAATTTAATACCATTCAGGTTTTAATTTCTCTTGTTGTGAATTTGGATTGGCCCTTACTCCAGCTAGTGTCAAGAATGATTTCTAAATGGGGATCTTACAGAGTAGGTGTACATGTGCCTCCCTTCAGGCTTTGACTCTACTTTCTCCCGAGGACAAGTGTGCAGACTGCAAAAGTCCCTTTACGAACTGAAGCAATCTTCAAGGGCCTAGTTCGACAAGTTCACAAATGTGGTAATGGGTCATGATTTTTTTTCAGACCCAATTAGATCATACTCTTCTTTTGGTATTCCTCAATTGGCAAAATTGTTATCCTATTGTCTATTTCGACGATTTTAAGCTCGCAAGTGATGATCTACCAGCGTTAGAGTTTCTGAAAGGCACTTTCTACTTCATTTGAAATTGACTGAGGATTGCTCCAGTACTTATTAGGTATGAAAGGTTCTCGGTCATCTCGGATCATTTGCCTATCTCAACGCGAATATGTGCTTGATCTATTGACAAAAAAATAATCTTCTATGAAAACTAGTGGCGCTTGCAAAGAATCCCAATGAGAAATTAGCTGATGATCTCAATGTGGTTTCGATGAATAGGACTCACTGCCCACATCTTGTGGGGAAACTTATTTACCTCACACATACTCACCCCAAAATTTGCTACGCTATAATATCGTGAATCAATTCATGCATGATCTCAATGAGCATCATCTCAGTGTTGTTCATAGGATCCTTCACTACTTAAAAGGCATACTGGGCTCAAGTTTATTTTTTCCACGTCACGCCTCTCGTTCGATTGTTGTTTATACAGGCACGAACTGGGTCGTGTCCACCAATGATCGATGATCAACCTTAAGATATTGTTCATTTGTGTGGGGAATTATTGTCACCTGGAAAAGCAAAAAACAACTGGTTGTGGTCTGGAGCATTGCTGAACCTGAGTTTCACTCAATATCCTTGGTTATCTGTGAAGCTCTCAGATTAATGCATTATGCTCCGTGAATTACGTCTGTCGGTTTTTGCTCCTCTCTAGTTATTATGTGATAATAAAGCTGTCATTAGCATTGCCCAGAATCTGGTCCAGCATGATCACATCGAGCATGCAGAGATTGATTGCTACTTCATTAAGGAAAAACTTGATTAAGGGAGATTGTATTCCATTTATCTCATCCAATCGTCAATTCACAGATACCCTTATGAAAAATCTTCTTCGGCCGTTGTTTGAATTTATTAAAATCCAAGTTAAACATATGATGGGCATCTATGCTTCAACATGAGGGGGAGCATTAGAATTATTAGCCTAATTTATGCTAGAGTTATTATCAGCATTTATTTGTTTTTTTTTTAATTTTCTTTCATTTCATATTTTTGTATTTCTGAATTTGTCTTTTCTTTTATGTGGGTCTTGTAATGTATATTTATAGACATTCTCCTATCAATGAAAGCATGAAGCTTTAGCATCAAAAGTTAGCATTGTCGCATAAAAATGGATCACTAAGAAATTAAAATTTTATTTTAAATACATTTTCAAAATCTGAACGAGCAAGTGCACCTCTTTGTTCAGATTGTTTCCTTGGGTTGTTGCTTGCCATACATACCACACTTTCTTATGTATTTACATATCTAACACTAAAACATTCATAATTACATTACCACTCAAATCCTTTACAAGACATAATAAATACCACCAACATTATCTTTTTAAAAGTTAAGTATACTTTTTTCATGCATTGGTTTATGACAGCAAGGTGTTATAAACATAAATTTCAAACTTTGAATGTTAGATATGTCAATACATAAGAAGTGTGTGGTATTTATGTAAATGCCCCTTTATATAATAATTCTGTAACGTGCATGCAGCAGGCAATTGTGCAAATTCTTTATAGTAATTTTTGTTTCTCTCTCTCGGAAGTAGTTTATGACTTGCTGAGGTTTCGTTGCAGATGAAAACTGCATACGCCATAGCAAGACTGAGGAAAAAAAAGGGCTATTCAAAAAAGGTGTTTTATCATAATGCAATAACATTATACAAGGAGGTTTGTTTGTGAATTACACTTGCTCTTTATTATATTGTTTATTGTAGAAAAGTGCTAATCAGCATACCTAACATTGGGGCAATTTGTTTCTTTTCCTCTTAATATATTTCACTAATTGTGTTTTTGTTTCTATTTTTCTATTTTTTTTCTTATTTGGAGGGATTCCATTCTTTTTTTTTCGATCGTTCAAATTGTGTGTGTGTATATATATATATATATATATATATATATATATATATATATATATATATATATAAAGGAAACTCGTAGGTAATTTTATTGCTTAAAAGTAAAGTTACATGTTTTTAGGAGATTGGATTCCAGTACAAATAAAAAAATACAGTACCCACTCCAAGGGTTCCAAACTCCAGGTGTACGACTCACCCAAACAAGACTTCAAAACAAATGCAAGTATACCCCAAAAAGACTCTAAAACAAATGAAATAGCTAAATCCAAGAAAAAAATAAAGCAGAGAAAAAACAGACATATTGAGATTGTCCCCCATGAGGAGCAGCTTAAAATCAGAATCAGGCTTGGTCTTCAGGATTATAGCCTTAGTATGTGTAGCGGATTTAGCAAGAAAACCTGCTGACCTATTAGTTTCCCTGGGCGTGTAGCTCCATGTGATGACAATATTTGCTGAAAGTTGCTTAATCCTGCATAAATCAACATTTAAATACCAAGGAGGTTCTTTATCATTCGTCAATATGTCAAACAGAATAGTTGAATCCATCTCAATTTTCAAGAATTTCCAATTCATTTTAGTCGCAATAGATAAGGCTAACCAAACAACATCTAACTCTGTAGATAATGCACAAACAATCATACAAGGTGAACAAAAAAAAACATAATAGTTTACCAGAATGAGACCTATAGACCCTACCTGCACCTACACATTCAGCGTTTCAACTACCATCAATATTTACCTTAATCCAGGGGAAAGATGGTTTTTTCCACCACACAAGAGAGACCTTACAAAAATTTCTGCCAGGTATATAATAACCCAGCCAGTTTTCCCAGCTAGCAAAGAAGGATGGCATAATTTTATGATAAATAAACAGTTTATGTATATAAGATAGGATATTTGAAATCACCCTATCTTGCTTAATGCAACAATTCTCATGCTTGTAGGAATTTCTAACCAACCAAATGAATCAAATGCAAATGAAAGGAATGATGTTAAATATATGTTGTTTATGAATAGGATGACACTAATGATTTCTGCACTGTGACAGACCCGCCCAACCCAATGGAGGGGTTTTGATAGCAGCCTGATCACATAAAACTGTGCGGATTTTGATAGAGTAGGCACATTCGAAAAACACATGGTTTACACTTTCCTCCTCCGACTTGCAAAGCAAGCATTAGGAGTGGATTCTCACTCCCTTCAATTTAAGGATATCATCCATTGGAATCTAACCAAGTAAAACTCTCACAGAAAAAAGTCATAAGGTGGTCAAACATTTATTCCAAATTGCACCACCCCAATCCACTTTGTCCCAAGTGTAAAGTTTTGAATAGATAGTTTTAGTAATAGAGCAATTGATAGTTTCAATCAACAGGATTTTATCCTTTTGGGACTTATTAAAAGGAATCTTATAGACATAAGTAGCTTTATTCTTGCCTAACATATTCGTGAGCATCTCTAAGTTCCAACCTTCATCAAGGTAAAGATCAGCCACAATCAAGTTTTTTTTATCATGTGTAAAGCAAGGAGATAGATCTTCTTTCTGCCATTTATCATGCCAAAAGGATAAGCTACCATTCCCCTGCTTCCAGTGAATAAAGTCTTCAGCATTATTTCTGATTTTCAACATGCTTCTCTAAGTTTTGGAATCTCCAATTTTGGATTGAATCTCCAGTGGATGAAGATTTCTACAATATTTGCTTTGCATGTATTTGGCCCAGTGAGATTCCACTTTTCTCAATTTTAACTAAAAAAGAATGGAATTGATCTCAGCTAGATATTTTAGTTGTCGAAATCCCTACCACTTGCATTTAAAGGTCTACATGCCACCTTCCATCAGGCCCCAATTCTTTATTTATGATTCACAAACCATAAAATTTATTAAAAAGCCTTTAAAGTATTATTTGTGTGCCAGATTTGATCCTTAACACCTGCAAAGTATATTAGGGAATAGAGGTTAACACACTTTTCAGCAAAGTAATCCTTCCCCCAATGGATAAAAAAGAATTGGTCCAATCTCCAATTTTGCTTTTGATTTATCCACCACATCATCAAATTGCGTGTGTTTTCTCCTCTCTTTGAGTAAATTAACCCCTAAATATTTTAAGGGGAGATCCACAATAGTAAAGCTAGTATACTCATATGCCCATGCCTTCATATTGCTACTCACATGTTCCCCTATATATTTATATATATATATATATATAAAGGTGTAATTGATTTGAACGATCGAGAAATAAAATTATTTCCAGAATTTTACATCTATTAGAACAGTAGAATTCTATTTTTTTTCATTCTCGTTCGCAGTCACAGCCATTGCTCATTATCGAGGTTGAAGAGTGTCAGCTTTGTCCTTGTCTCCACGACAGCTTCATCCCACGAGTCGCAGAACGACGAAGTTCTTGAGGTCGTTGGATTCCCGTAAACATCGTTGATGATGACGTATCCGTAGGATTCTTTGACGTTGTCATCGACACTAACCCTAACCTCCATCTTTATCTCTCTCATACACACGTCTCGTACATTGCCTTTGGCTATCTGATACTCGTGTCCCCTCCGCACTCCGTTCAAACATAGCGCAGATCGTTGAATCAGAACACTCTGTTTGAACAGTGTCGAGGTCGATTCGACTCCTTCGATCAATTTTCATGGATCATTCTAATAATTTTCAATTTTCACATGTCATTTCTTTTAATAATTTGTTTTTCTTTGGTTCACTAAATTAGTGGCTATTCAACTTGCGATTGATTTGGCTTGCCCAACCACTCTCTCAATAGTTGCTGACTTACAAACCTATTCTCTTAGTTCCTATTCACTCGTCCAACTGAGCAGTCAAACTAAAAATTCTCTTCTCATTAACATTTGAGCAGCATGCCTTTCCGATTTGAACTTCACAATCTTATCATTGGCTAAACACGGCATGACCTCATAAGTTAACTTCAAATTTGAACCGACGTCTTCAGTCTCTACCATACACAAAACTCCTCTCACACAACCACGAACCATAGACTACATGTCCATAATTTTCTTCAATCGACGTGGTCCGTCTTCATGTACTTTTGTGGCAGAAAGAAACATAGACATCTCAGGCAAAATTTTAGCTAAAAAATGACAGATTCCAAATGTCGGGTTTGCAAAACTGACGATCACATGGTTATGTCATGGTTAATAAACTCCATGACCATAGAGATTGGAAAAAACTCACTGCTTTATAGGAAAACCAAGGAGATATGGGAGATATCACATGAAACCTACTCTAGCACTGAAAACTCTTCGGAATTATTTGAGTTCTAGACTAGACTACATGATTTAAGACAAGGAGAATCGTGTGTTACTCGATATTTTAATACGCTCACATGTTGTTGGCTGCAACTAGACATTTACGGGGGTTATTCTTGAAAATGTCCTCATTTTGCCTTGTATAGGAAGATTATTGAACAAAAAAAGGCTTATCAAATTTCCTCTTGGCCTCAATAAAGACCTAGATAAAGTCAGAGAGAGAATCATAAGAAATAAAACACTTCAAAGAAGGCTTATCATCGGAGAAGCTTTTGTAGAAGTTTGAAAGAAAGAATGCAAAAAGTAGTTAATAATGACGGACAAACACATTACATCATCTATTGAAGGGTCAGCCTTCCTCTCAAAATAATAAGCCCAAGAAAAGACGATTGTGGTTCGACCATTGCAAGAAACCTCATCATGTGAAGGAAAAGTATCAGAAATTACATGACAAAATCTACAGATTTGAAGCCATCTAATGGAAGTATGATACGAAGAAACTTACAAATGTTGTCAAAACCAACAAAAAATTAAAATTTAGCCTGTTTACCGAGGAACAAATTGAGACATTGTAGAAAATATTTAGTAATAGTTCCAATTCCGGGCAAGTATCACAATCGTTTCTCGAGCAAACTATCAGCTTGTACACCAAGATATCTTATTCCATGTTTTTAGTGTACAAAGTAATAAATCAAAACTTTAGATAGTTAACTTTTGTGCCTCAGATTATATGATAGGATACATTAATGTTTTTAAAAATTACAACCCATTTACCAGCGACTATATAGTTGAATAGCTGATGATTCATTCTCACCAGTAGTAGAAATTGAATCAGTCGAATTAACAAAGAATCTCCATCTCTAATTAGTTATTTATGTTCTAAAATTAAATTACAACCCGCTCTCAATTAACATACTCTCTAGTATGTGGCTAACTTTTATTCAAATTATAATTTTTAGGTTGTGGATTTGGGGAAGGTGCTTGCGTAGAAAATAACTAAATTGATAGGCAATTTAAGCTGTATTTATCAGTCCTGTTTAAATTCTGGCAATGTAGTGTTAATTAGAAGTCAATTCATGTTGAGTCATTGTTGTTTTGGTCATCTAAATTCAGTGTACATGGAAAAGATGTTTCCACATTTATTTATCATTAAAATGTCTAATATTTATCAATGTGATGCTTGTCAACTTGCCAAACATATCAGACATGTAGACTCTAAATTACAATACAAGTCTGCACATCATACATGTCCCCACAAGTAAACAATATAAATTGGACACGAAAGTGTTTAACATCCATAGATGAGCACATAAAAACAATATGAACATTTCTTATAAAAGAAAAATCTAAAACAATCGCCATATTTAAATCCTTTCATTCTATGATCTTTACTCAATTCCAATGCAAATTTAAATTTTTAAAACTGATAATGCTAAAGAATACTTTAATTTCATTCTTAGTCCTTATCTTTTTAAGCATTATATTATTCCTATAAGTTCTTGTGTGGATACTTTTCAACAAAATGGAGTCGCTGAAAGGAAAATAGACACTACTTGAGGTGACTTGTACAATTATGTTGTTTAATCATCCATCAAAATATTCATGAGGGGAGTCATTCTCACAGCCATATACCTCGTCAATAGAATGCCTAGTCGAGTCTTAAAATTTCAAATTCCCTGTAATAGGATTCCCTGGAATCCTACCCACCCATCCATCCTCTTTCTTCTGATTTACCGTCTAAGCTTTCTAATTGTTTTGTTTTTGTTCACATCCATCAACAGTACTGCATCGAACTTAATCTTGACTCTTTCAAATGAATTTTTCTCAGTTACTCAATTCAGAAAGGGCATAAATACTACTCTCTAGTCATGAGGTAAATTTATAATTCCATGTATGTCCCTTCTTTAACACTATCATTGTCGGGTCCTAAGCTCCAGATATGAAAAGTGGAGAGGTGCGTTAAGTAGTCGACAGTCAGTGCAAAATTTATTGAAAAATCATGACTTTAATCCTCCCATGAAAGCAACATCCTGTATGACCTGAATACAATGAAAAGTGTGCAAGGCTCATTACACTGGCGCTTGGGATAGTGTCAAAAAATTAAAGGTTCTCACATTACGGACGGATACAGGTAAAAAAGTTAGCCTATAAAACTAATATTAGGATATGATATTTGAATATATGTACTCTCACATGTAAATTAATGGAATTAGTTGATATTATAATTCATAGAAATATAAATGTCTTATGTATTCAAGAAACTAAATGGTTTGGAGAAAAGACTAAGGAGACTGATAGCTTAGATTTTAAACATTAGTATTTATGTGCAAAATTCGCACTAGAAATGATGTAGGTGTAATTATAGATGAGAGTTTGAAATATAATTTTGTAAAAATTAATAGAATTTTATATAGAATTATAGCCTTTAAGATTGTTATTGATACTAAGATTTTAAATATTATAAGTGCTTATATTACTCAAGTAATTTTAGATATAGGTTCCAATGAAAAATTTTGAAATAAGAATTAATATAAATGATACTTCTTGAAGAAATAATTTTTATTGGAGTAGATTTAAATGGATGTGTTGGTAGAGTGATGGAAAGATTGTAAGGTCATTTCAAGTCAGAATTTAAACACCCAACATTGATTATTAGTTCTAGATTTTAAGATGAAGAGTTGCAAAATAAAGAATACTATGAACCATTATCATAAAATTAGATGGGGGCACCTAAAAGACACAAATAAAATTATTTTTATGAGTGTCATATGATATACTTGGAGAATCAAAGGAAAGTATTTTATAAATTAAAATAGTTGGTGGTGGAATAAAAATGTGTAAGAAAATATAAAATATAAGAAGTTAGTTATAAAATTGGTTTAAATGTAAATGCTTAGAAAACTGGAAAAATTATAAATGGTATGTAGGGAGACTAAATGAATAATTTGTGACGCTAAAAAATCTTATTTTAGTGATATTCATAATAGGTTAGGTACTTAAGTGGATGAAAAATATTTGTATAAATTAGCAAAATAAAGAGAAAAGAAAACTAAAGAGTTAACTCAAGTAAAGTGTATTAATGATGAAAATCAAAATGTGCTTTTCTTAGAAAAAAGATATTCAACATAGGTGGGTGTGTTATTTTGATAAATTTTCAATAAAGTTTTTAAAATTAAGATCGACTTTAGTGATATTAATATCGTTAATAATAATAAAGTATTTCATTTTAACCGTCATATTAATAAAAAAGAAAACTAAATGTGGAAAGTCTATAAGACCTGATGATATCCCAATTGAAATATGGAAATAGTTAGGAAATTTTGGAGTTTCTTGGCTTACTAAAATCTTTAATATTATTTTGAAAACTAAAAATATGCTCGAGTGGAGGAAGAGTATTTTGGTCTCCATCTTTTAGAATAAAGGGGATGCACAAGAGTGTGCAAATTAGAATTAAGTTGTTGTGTTGTACTTTAAAAATATGGGAGAGGGTAATTGAGCATAGCTTAAGATGTATTGCAAAAATTTCTTGTAATCAGTTTGGATTTATGTCAAGCAGGTTTACTATGAAAACTATATCTTTATAGAGAGGTTTGATGGTGAAGTACAGAGAGGGTAAGGAGGATCTACCATTAACCTTTATTGATTTAGAAGAAGCTTACGATAAGGTTCCAAGAGATATCATTTCAAAATTTTTAGAGAAGAAAGGTGTTAATTTGACTTATATTCAAGTCATTAAAAATTTGTATACTAGAGCTGTTACTTGTTTTCGAACAAAAGGAGGATTGACCGATTATTTTCCTATTTCAGTTGGATTAAATCAGGTATCGGTTTTAAGCCCATATCCTTTTGCTTTAGTTATGGATACTCTTACTGGACATTTACAGGAGGATATACCTTGGTGTATGCTTTTCGCTGATGATATTCTTGTGGATAAGACTAGAGAAAGAGCTTAGGAAAAATTTGAATTATGGAGGTTTACATTGGAGTCTAAAGGCCTTCGCTTGAGTAGAAATAAAACTAAATACATGGAATGTAATTTTAGTAGTAGCTCTAGTGATAGAGTTATAACTATGGGTGATCAAATTATTAAAAACTGTAAACGCTTTAGATATTTCAGGTTTATTGTTCAAAATGATGGATATATAAATGGGGATGTTATTTGTAGAATTCAAGTTGGTTAGTTAGAGTGGAGAAATGCTTCGGGTCTATTGTGTGATAGAAAAGTACTGCTTTGACTGAAAGAAAAAATTTATAAGATGGTGGTGAGACCTGCAATGCTCTATGGCGCAGAATGTTGGCCTTTAAAAGAGAAGCATAGAATTAAGTGTTACCGAGATGAGAATAGGCTTTCCTCTTAAAGACAAAATGTGAAATGAATATATCCGTTATAGGGTTGGTGTAGCTCCTGTGGCGGAAAAAATTAGAGAGTCGTTTTTTATGGTTTGGTCACATTAAACGTTGACCATCTGATGATCTGATTAGGAAAGTATATGTTTTAGATTCACCTTATATTAAGAAAGACGGAGGTAGGCCTAGAAAAACTTGGACATATTGTGTGAAAAATTATTAATTTATTAGAATTAGATGAAAATATGACATTCAATAGGATGCAATGGAGAAAAAGAATTCATGTAGCCGACCCCACTTGGTGAGATAAAGGCTTGTTATTGTTGTTGTATGGATGTCCCTTCTTGGAGAATCAATCTTATTTTCCCAAAATTGAAATTCAAGGGGATAACTTGAGGTATTATCAGATTGGGATTTTTTCCAAGATATTCACCTTATTTCTCTTTTAATTGAATCAAATTATGTCCCTCAACCAACTCTTGAAGAATCAAGTTTTGTTACAGAGATTGTCCGAATTGTTCTGAATTGTTTCTACTCCACCTCAACATATCATCAATTTCAGGAATTGTGTCTACACCAGAAGGACCATAGAGCATGTATAGGACACTATGCTGACCTAGGACTGTCAAAAGCTAGAACCAATTTCTACTGATAATGATAATGGTTTTGTTTCCTTAACTCATGATTCTCTTGCACTGATGGTTGATGACTTTAGTCAATCAAGTGCACACAAGAAGGGTATTTGAGAGTGTACCAGTCATCCAATTGAAAGACATATAGCGTATAAAAATTTACTACTATCTTATAGGATTTTTGTGATAAATCTTGATGGTGTGCAGGTTTCTAACTCTATCCAAGAGACTCTACAGGTTCCAACATTGAAACAGGCAGAGGAAGAATATTGGGCTCTAGAAAAGAATAACACGAGGACACTTATAGAGTTATCTCGTGTAAAAAAATCATGTAGTATGCAAATGGATATTTATGGTCACAGACAAAGGAGATGGAAGTTTAGAGAGATTGTTGTGGGAGGCTTACTGCCTACACGCGCTCGCTTGACAAGTCTATCATTCCTTGTCGATCTCTTTCTGTTGTGGATGCCAGACCCAAAAGAAGGCTGAGAGAATAGCGCGAGAAATTGTAACGGAGCTGAGACTAGCCATGTCCAGTGTTCGTCACTCTATCAGGACCTGGATGAAGAAAATCGGGTGTTGAGGGAGCGGATGACTCTAATGAAGACGGTCGAGGAGTTTACGATCGAACTCTCGTCCAATGCTGCTCAAAGGGCAACCCTTCAAGAAAAGTTAGAGTCGAGATTTCATGCTAACTTGCCTACCTGGTGAAGCGTCATCTGATTCCTACTGGTTGGTTAAGTATGGAGAAATTCATCGAGATAGTGATCGACTCTGAGTCAAAGGGGGTGTCAATGATGTAAATGGTTGGAGTAGGAGTGATGCAATGGTGGCCCGTCCTTTTCATTTTGTTTTTGGTGTTCTTGAATGAACAAAATTTTTGTAATATAATTTTTTAATAAATGAAATTAGTTTTGGTCGTACCTTTTATTTATTGTGTTGGACGTGTATTGTATGGGCTTGAGTCTGGTCGCGGCGATTCCAAGTGACTTATTAAAATAGTGGATCACTTGGTCCATTGAAATTTGGTGTTAACTTGATGGGTCTATATAGTCATGACTCATTCAAAAATATATACCATTCAATCGCCCTTAGACCAATCATGTCTTACGCCAAACGTATCAAACAGATCTTGTCACTTTTATTCATGGAGGTAACCTTTTAGACTCGCCTATGCGGTGATTCACACGCAACTCAATGCATAATTTTTTGTCGCAAAGGGAGGAATCTAGCTACTAAGGCCTGATCTGTGTTTCTAGAGAAATAAAGTAGTGGGGCTATATGGTGTTTTTGTGTTGCAGGGTGAATAGATTGTGTTGATAAACGAGGGGCGATTGAACAACTAATGATAGCTAAGAGCCAGCAGAATGATTAATGGTGACCAAGAGACGATTGAATAATTGCAGGCGAGTTCATCTCGAAATTAACTTGTTGATAGTTTTTTTCAGTCAATCTTCTACCGATTGAGTGTAGATATTATTCGCGAGTTGAGTTCCTCGAGTGTGTAATGGACCCTCCTACTGCGAACATACGGATTCCAACTAAAGTACCTTGTGGGGAGCATGTTAGGTGTTGAATTTAAAGCTTGGGGGAGCGACATGTCGCCAAATCATTGGGGCTTCGAAGGGTTGCACTAAATGCATCCATCCTACCTTCACTTCTAACTGTTTATAAATTCAGAAGATTCCCTTTAAAACTTGTATTGCAACTAAATTGGACATCATAATTGCTCTTGTAGGGTTTTGAAGATCACCAAGTGAAGAGGCCGAGGATGACAACGAACGAGTCAGATGGCCCAAACCTACCGTTGTTCGGCTTCAACTTCTTGTTCATTGAACTCCAAAAAGGAAAACTCCTTGTGCACCGATTTTGAAGGTCAATAGTTTCTTGAGGGCAAGAAGTCCGTTCGATTTTTTATGTCACTCTTGGTTTATTGCACTTGGGATCGGGTACCAGTTAGAGTTGATTGAACCTGTTTGCCTTGTGCCAGGTGTGATTCACCGAGTTGCTCAGACACCAAGGGTGGCTCGTCTTCTTGATTCAAAAAATGAGTGAGTGATTACTTGTAACGACCGTGGTTCATGTAAAACTGCCTAATGGCCTTTGTACTAACATTTATTAAGAAAAATAAGAATTTCTTACCTTCCTTTCGCATGGCTTGTTTCAAATTATTACTGTTCTTTTTGTAATTGTATGACTCAATTCCCTTCGACTGAGTTCCTCGAGTCTTGTGATCAGGCGTTCAGTGATGATTGGGACGATATTTTTCTATTGGGCAAGTTCCCCGAGTGTATCGTCGGGTTTGAGCGGGAGTTTATAGCTTTTAAGGGTAAAAAATCTTCAGGCAATCTTTGCTCCATGTGCAGACACTTTTTTTTTGTAAGTTTGCAACTTGTATGCCCCCTGGGCGACTCGTTTGATGACAATGAATGGTCGTTCGTCTTTCAGGCTATCAGACTTGGTCTTCCCGTGGTTGAATTCTGTTGTCCAGCTCCCGATTGTGAAGATGAGCGTGAGTGTTCAAAACTAGCCTTGGTATGCGGGCGAGGGTTTTGCCCTGGTCTACAATCTTCTCTGCGGGCGCTTCTCTTCGGAGGATGTCAGTTAGGTTGCTTTGGAGATATCATTCTCCGGCTGTGCAGGTCGTGGTGCTTCGGTGTGCTTGTATTTGTTGTGGTCGAATGGTATCGATCAAGTGCTTTCAGGGTAGTGAGTGTTGTTCTCCCCATCCTGGGCCCGAGGGATTCTTCTATTGATTGGTGCGGGCGCCCCTTGCGGGTGACGAGACACTACCTCTTAGGGTGGTTGTACCCTCTATTGAGTTAGTGCACCCTTGATCATCTCCTTCATCTGCTCTTTGAGGTTGTTGATTTGTTGTCACGAACTCTCGGGTGTAGTTCATATTGTTTACGATCTCTCGATATTGGAGTTCTTCTCCTTAAGTTACTCTTCTTGGTTGAGGCATGATCCATACTTCCACATCTTTTAGGGTGTTGAACTTATATTTATTCATAAATCACACACAAAGTATAGACCGTAAAGGAGAGTGAGAATGTGTGTGTGTGTGAGAAAGAGAGAGATCTTCCAAGAGTTCTCTTTGTGCCAAGTTTCCATCCTAAAAAAAAGGAGCCCCCGTGATCGTTTGGCCCTTAATTGACCAGCCTATAATCAATCGACCTCTTGATAGAGCGATTGCTATTGTTCAATTATCCTTGCTTCATATATTCCTATATTACTTGAGATTCATCTTTCGATGTGTCTTGTTTCGAACCATCGGATCCACGGAAGATTCGTTCAATAGCATTTTTGCCGTATAATTTGTGATGCACATGTAAATATCAAAGTTTAGGTGTTAGATATGTAAATATATTAGAATTATGTAGTATGTATGTAAATACCCTATAATAATATGGTGTGTTAATTATTTACAAATCACAGGCTATCAATCAACTGGTAATTCACTTTCGNATGTATGTAAATGCCCCAAAATAATATGGTGTGTTAATTATTTACAAATCACAGGTTCTCAATCAATTGTTAATTCACTTTCATTAAATAAAAATAATAGCAGTCTTGAAGCTTTCAATCAAAAATGAAATGATCATATATAATCAAGAATTTCAGCAAGAAAATTGGAAACAAATAAAATCAAGGTGCAAACGAATTAATTTTCAAAAAATATTAGATTTTGGAGGTATCTTTGTGACCAAAATTAAGAGCACTAAAATAGACAATAACATACGATTGAGAGGAAATAGACCAGAAAATAAATTATTAAACTCAGAAAAATAGATCTCATGCTAATATGAGGAGATGAATTTTTCAAAATTTGTTTCACGCACCACACCTGAAAAAATTACTCATCTATTTTACTCCCACAACGTTAAAATTAAAACNATTAAGAGCACTAAAATAGACAATAACATACGATTGAGAGGAAATAGACCAGAAAATAAATTATTAAACTCATAGAAAAATAGATCTCATTCTAATATGAGGAGATGAATATTTCAAAATTTTTCCACGTACCACACCTGAAAAAATTACTCATCTATTTTACTCCCACAACGTTAAAATTAAAATTATTTTTACGAGTAACTTTCAAGATCTTAAAATTTGGGATGTTCATGAATAAGTTAATACTATGCAGGATAAAGTAACGAGTACTATTAAGCAAGTTGTAAAAGATGTGTTTGGAGAATGAAAAAAAAATTATGAATAAAGATAATTGGTGGTAGAACAAAAATGTGCAAGAAAAGATAAAAAATAAAAAGTTTTGTTATAAAAATTAATTTAGATGTAAAAGCTTAGGGAATTGGAAAAATTATAAGATAGCTCATAACTAGTCTAAGAGAATAATTTATTTTAAGAACTTTGCCTTTAATGATCTTTAAAATATATTAGTGACTAAAGAGAGTGGAAGATATATGTTTAAACTTGTCANATAAAGTAACGAGTACTATTAAGCAAGTTGTAAAAGATGTGTTTGGAGAATGAAAAAAAAATTATGAATAAATATAATTGGTGGTAGAACAAAAATGTGCAAGAAAAGATAAAAATAAAAAGTTTTGTTATAAAAATTATTTTAGATGTAAAAGCTTAGAGGATTGGAAAAAATATAAGATAGCTCATAACTAGTCTAAGAGTATAATTTATTATAAGAACTTTGCCTTTAATGATCTTTAAAATATATTAGTAACTAAAGAGAGTGAAAGGTATATGTATAAATTTGTCGAGCAAAAAGATAAGAAAAGTAAATGTTTAGTTGAAGTTAAATGTATTAAGGATGAAAATCAAAAAGCATTTTTCTTATATAAGGATATTCAACATAGGCGAAAGATATATTTTGATGAACTTTTTAATGAAGAATGTAAAAATATGATTGAATTTATTGATATTAATATTATAAATAATAGCATTTTTTTTAAACCGTTGCATTAATAAATAAAAATTGATGAGTCTTTAAAGAAAATGAAGTGTGAAATAGTAGTAGGGTTTGATAGTATTCTAATAGAAGTGTGAAAATGTTTAGGAGATTGGGAAATTTCTTGCCTTACCAAACTTTTTAATATTATTTTAAAAATTAAAAAGGATGTGTGATGAGTGGAGAAACAATATAGTAGTTCTTTTTTTTTAAGAATAAAGGGATGCAAGAGTAAGTAAATAGATGAATCAAGATGTAATGGGATAGAGTATTTGAACATAGGTTACAACGTGTTACAAAAATTTCTCAATATCAATTTGGATTCATGTGGGCAAGTTATGGATGCTATAATTTATTGAGAGGTTTGATGGAGAAGTGCGTAGAGTAAGGATGATTTATATATGAGTTTTATTCATTTAGGAAAAGCATATGTTAAGATTTTAAGAGAATTACTTTGGAGAGTTCTAGAAAAGAAAGGTTTTGATATTTGTTTATATTCAAGTCATTAAAGATATGTATATTATATTTGTTACTTGTGTTCGAACACAAAAAGGATTGACCAAGTATTTTTCCTGTTTTAGTTGGATTGCATCAGGGATTGGCTTTAAAGACATGTCTTTTTGATTTAGTTATGGATATTCTTACTGAACATTTAGATGGGGATGTTATTAGTAGAATTCAAGTTGGAGGGTTGAAGTGGAGCAACGCATTAGGCCTATTGTGTGATAGATAAGTTCCACTTAGACTTATGGTGCAAATTGTTGGCATGTAAAAGAGAAACATAAAATTAAGTCTTTCTAAAATGAGAATGATCGGGGGGGACGAGTGACTTTACACTTAGATACAAAATGTGAAATGAATATTTCCGTGAAAGGGTTAGAATAGCTCTAGCGACAGACAAGAGTATAGAGAGTCGGTGGATAGTTTGGCATGTTAAACATCGCCTGTCTGATGACCCTGTTAGGAGTAGATGTTTTAAATTTGACTTATGTCAAGAAAGATAGAAGTAGACCTAGAAAGATTAGGGCATGTATAAATAATAATCTTAATTTATTAGAATTAAATGAAAATATGACACTCAATATGACACAATGGAGAAAAATTATTCATGTAGCCGACCCCACTTAGTAGGACAAAGGCTTGTTGCTGTTGTTGTTGCGTCGAAAAGAAAAATTAAGCCAATTTTTTAAAAATATATTTCCCAAATTCATTGTTTATTGACTAATTGACTAGTAGATAAGAAAATTGGCGTGGCCAGATTTACAGAAATTCTGAAATTTTAAATTCTGATTTATCTCAAAACTCTCTGTTTTGAAACTTTAATTTCTCCTGAAAGAGCAGCACCCTTATTTATCCAAACCCGCCATATACATATAGCTGCAGCCACCGCCTTTTCTCAAAACAGCAATAGATTAAGCTCAACTTTACATAATTTAAATTTCATATATCCTGCCATAAAAATATGACTCTAAACAGAAAAGACAATCTGAATAGGACTGTAATCTGCGAAAGCCACAATCTGCATAATTGTTAGCCTAATTCCCACCACCGAAAGGCACACAAAAAAGTGGGTATTGACATACATACCAACCAATTTTTATGTAATTACCATCTAACACCTAAAAATTGATTTTTATGTTTACACCACCCATATCTTTCATGTCACGTAAAATATACCACTATATTTCATAAAGGAAAGTACTCCTTTTCATGCACAGGCAAGGTGTCCTATAAGTAAAATTATAGTTTAGGTGTACATAAGAATTGAGTGGTATTCATATCCATCTTTCAATCAAAAAAAAAAAAAAAGAAGGAGAATCAACACACATACAACATCAATAACAAACAATGGACCTTAATTTTAACCATATATTTTCAAAGTTTCAACAAAAACTACCACTTAATCAGGAACCAAACAAGATTAAGACTTCAAATAAGGCCAAAAACTGCCGTTGAATCTTTAAACAAGTCAACAAAAACAGGTTGGGTAACATTCAAATCAGATAGTGGTTTCTATGAACCAATGAACCATTCAAAGCTATATGACCATATCATAGTAATCCATGAGCTTCACATTTATTCTGCCCATGCTTTTACCGAGTAAAGCACAGATCTCTATCAGAATGAAGAAGCTGCTTGATAGCCGATTTATGAGACTCTTGTTTCTGTTCCATTATGAAACACACAGATAAGGCCACCTAATCTTATAAGTGAAATAGAGGAGCTTCCTAGAATAATTAAGTAAATAATTTAAAACTTGTAGGCTTAATTTTTAATGTGATCTCACGTTTCTTGCATCATTAATTCAATAATTTACATGCATGCCAATATTTAGTCTCCATTACAATTTTTCCAGAATTTTCTTTTAGATTAATCAGGTTATGGCAAACGGAGATATCACATCTTTAAGGAAAATTGTGACGGAAAAGATGTACTCTGTAAGTCCTCTTTCTGAAGTTGTTCTCTTTTTTTAAATAGGGTTTACATACATACCACTCAATTCCTATGTATTTACAGATTAACCTAAATTTCACCTTTTACATTTGTACCTCCCAAATCTTTCATATCACATAAAAAAATATGACTATTTTAACTTAAAAAAGTAAAATACACTTTTTCATGCATGAATAAGGTAGCATATATGTAAAATAGAAGTTTAGGTGTTAGGTATGTAAATAAATAAGAATTAAGCGGTATGTGCAAATTTTCCTTTTGAATATTATATTGCTTTTCGTTCCTTTTTAAAAGAATGATGTCTAGCTGTCCAATGGAAGCGGTGAATTGTATATTTCATATCTTTTTGTTAACTTTTTTTTTTTTTTTTTTAGTAAAGACTCTCAAGAATGAACTAAAACGTAGAGAATCTGTGTGGGATCGTGTTTACTGGGAATTGGTTGAACCTCTTGTCAGAATTCGTACATTGAGAGCTAGAATGGTAAGTTCAGCAAATACTAGCAGCTTTTTCATATATTTTTTTACCTGTATTCGTACTAATAGATTTGTGACTGAAAGCACACCAAAAAAAAAAAAACATCCTATATCCTAAAAGGATTTTCCAATGCTGCATTTTTCATCTTTATAATACAGCAACTTCTAGTTATATGGGCAAATGTAGTGGCTTCTGTTACAAATATTTCTTCACTTATTATATCAGGCACTCATTTAATTTGCAGATTGCACTAGATAAAAATGATATTGACAAAGCCTTCATTCAACTTACAGTCGAATTTCTTGCGAAGCAGGTCAGTCGTTCTTATCATAATGCTAAATTTATCGGTTATTTCTATAAATCAAAGGTATGTAACAAGGGAGAGGTAAATTGGGTGCACACTGCAAAGTGACTCGTTAGATTATTTATATAAAAAAAAATCTTTCCAAGCCCTTTCGATTAGCATGGAATACATGAGCTGAATACCAAAGGAAAGTAAGAGTGTATCAAATAAATCAATTCGTGAAAAATAATATTCGTTTAATGCACTATTATATGTACAATGTAAAACAGTACAAGAGTCTCTATATTAAAGTGGGGGCAATTTAAGCTATGCACAATTGTCACTACACAAGTTTGCATTCAATTGAATTAATTTTATAGATTAGCAACACACATATATGTAGTGATGGTTAATGAGTTATTAAGCCAATGGAGGTGCTACATCAACAAATAGAAGTGGTGCGTGCTAGAAATTTTGCGGCGGTAGAGCAATAGATTTTCGTCTTAGCGTTGTACAAGAATTCAACACACACACAGAGATGAAAGAGAAACAAGCAGTGACGACTCCAGAAATTTTTACATGAAAACCCCGTAAATGGAAAAATCATGGGGCCTGACCCAGTTGCGAAAATCCATTATTGATTGATGATTATAGAAATTTCATGTCCCACAAACGGGAAATTGTAACTATATTTTTCAGATTACAGCGTCGAATAACATTGCCTGGTTGGTGGCATTGACAATGATTGGTGGTGATCGATGGTGATTAGCGGTGGTTGACAATGGTTGGTTTAGGCCAAAGAAGGTCAGTGGTGGTCGACGGCGGTTGGCGAAGGTCCACGGAGGTAGGCGGTGGTCGACGACTGTCGGCAGTGGTCGACAACGGTCGGCGGTGGTCGACAGAAACCGGTGGTGGTCGATGGCGATCAACAGTAGTCGACGACGGTTGGTGAAGGTCCACGGAGGTAGGCAGTGGTCGACGACTGTCAGCGGTGGTCAACGAAGTTCGACTGTGGTCGATGGCGATTGACGGTGGTCGACGACGGTTGACGTTAGTCGACAGAGGTCAGCAGTGGTCAATGACGGCCGGCAATGGTCGACTGTTGTTGGCAGTGGTCGACGACTGTTGATGGTAGTTGACGATGGTTGGCGATGGTAAACTTGTGTTGGCGGTTGTCGACGACAGTCAACGGCGGTCAATAATGGTCGACGGTGATGTTGTGTTGCAGCTCCTCTTCAAGTCCTCAGACTCTCTCTAGACTTCAGCTCCCTCTCATGAGAGGAGTGAAACTCTATTTATAGTGTTCTGAGTGTAATTAATGCAAGAATATAAATTATTTTAATCGAACAATCCATATAGCTTTCTTCAATTAGACAGTGTTTAATGAACATTTGGATGTCTTAATGATGTTGGAATTGAGTAATTTTGATCTTGTTGGATTTGTCTTGTCGAGACGCTCGATTCGATTATAAACTTTTCAGATTCGACATTCGTTTGACATTCCAAATATGTCCGGGAATATTTCAAAAGTGGTGAAATGACTTGATTTAGGCTTGATTTGACTCGAATTGGACTAACTTTGATGTCATTAGGTTTCTCTCATCGAGTCAGTCAGTTTGACTATAAGTTTGCTGAAATTCGAGTTCTGGATGACTTTTTATCAAGATTTAAACTTTCCTTGCTCAAAATATTGTCTCGAGGTCTGTGACATGTTTCGAGATTTGTGTTGGATAATGAAAATTTGTTGGTGACGTATTAGTTGTCCCTTTAATTTCGGATGAGTCCAATTCCATCGTTTGAAAGTATTGATATCTATAACGTTTTCATTTTTGTGAGACAGATATTTAAATATATTTATTATAGCTTATTATCTTTTGATTTTAAATAAGGATAATATAAATCTATATACAGTGAAGAACTTTAGAGCTGCTTATTTGGTTGGTCATTGCTGCTTCAAGCCAACTGTCTTAGGTTCGAAACCAGTTAAGGCAAAGGAGTTTTTTTATGGGAATATGAAAAGTCTTTCTTTTTCTTATGGGAATATGAAAAGTCTTTTTTTCTTTTTTTTAATGAGCATTTAATGCTTGTACTTCTTTTTAAATTTATATAATAATGAGCATTTAATGATCAAAGCCCTTTTTGAGCCTATAAATCGGCCTAAAAGAGATAATAGAGCGAGAGCCCTGGCGACTTGTTGCTGGCGGGGCGTCGCGGTGGGACTTTGTGAAAACTCGTTGCGGTGGTGCGTCTTGGCGATGCATCGCGGCGACGCGTTGCGGCGAATTGTCGCGGCGGGGCATTGCGGCGACACTAAGACTGTTTCNGCGGTGGTGCGTCTTGGCGATGCATCGCGGCGACGCGTTGAGGCGAATTGTCGCGGCGGGGCATTGCGGCGACACTAAGACAGTGCTTCGGGATGATACGTTGCGGCGAGACGTGGCAGTAGAGCGTGGCGGTGCATCGCGGCAACACATTGTGGCAAAGCGTCGCTGCGAGTCGTTGTTGCGAGGCATCACTGCGGGGCGTTGTGACAATGCGTTAAGTTCAAGACTATCATCCGAGACCATGTCCAAGAAGCTCGTGATCGTGTACTCGATGTTAAGTTAAAGGAGTGATAAAAGTGGTTCACCAAAGAAGGATTCATCCAATTTTATTTTAAGGGGAGTGAAGCTGCACAACGTCGAACCGGAGTTGTCGTACAGGGGCTCACTCTTAGTCAAAGCTTCAAAGAATCTTTCCTCAGATTCTGACGGTGATTACATTGAAAGTGAATTGAAGAAGGTGCATTTCTACGACGAAGAGGGGGCGAAGGAGAATGTTGACATCTATTTGTGCTCTACTCTTTTTTTTATGCTTGTGTTTGTTTGCTTTTGTATGTTGTCGAACCTCACAAATGTTGCTATGATGTTGTATGAGTGATGCATGTTGATCATCTTGTTTAATTATTTGATTTTATTAGTTATTTGCCCTTCTGAGTATCTTCTTTGTGAATGTTGAAACTTTTTTTTTAATGTCGCAGTGAATGTCCAATGTCATTTAGAACTCTAGTATGTAAGAAGGTTACTGTGTGGATAAATTTTCAGCGGTCTTTTACTTGACTGAGGTTATGCATAAGAGTATTACTCAATGATGTTGACCTGTATGGAAGGAGCCAACGGAAGTCCACCGAGTACTTGTTAATCCATTCGGGTGTTTGTTGGAGTATTGCTCGCTTATGAACCTATGTGGAAGGGATCAGGTGTAGCCCACCAAGGACTGTTAATATATTCAGGGTTGTTTATCGAAGTAAAAACTCGGCGATGTTAACCATATGGAAGATGTTAGATCAAATCCCCCTAGGATCGATCGTGTTCTGACTAAGAGGCAACCGGAGTTGAGTATTTCTCGGGTCAATAACATAAAATCATTTGTGAATGAATTACACTTTCTAAAGATTTTTTTTTTTTTTGGTAGAAGAAAGCAAGTGAATAATATTTAATAAGTCTAAGATACATTGATATTGTATGCAAGATGACACTAACAAACATATATTATATGACTGGAGTGTTACTGGTTGTATTTGCAAAGATTCTCGACATTCCAAGTTCTGGGCAGGATTTTTTCATCTGAATCTTTGAACTTAAAAGTTTCAAATTTAAATCATAACAGCCACGATATATGGGTCTTCCCAGAGGGGATAATTTGTTGGGTTAGGGATCACGACCAGCGGCTTCGATACTAAGCAAGATCAGGTCACCGGTGGAGATAGGTCGAGGCTTCACTCTTCGGTTGAAATAGCGAGCAATTCTTTGGTGGTGGATAGCAGCTCTAAGATGAGTCACATCACGTATTTCTGGAAGGAGATCCAAATGTTGTCGAAGTTTTTCATTGTTGTTATTCGAGTTGAAAGTCTTAACTCGTGTGTAGGGAACTCCGATATCAACTGGAATAACAAGCATTAGTTATATGGAGTTTCCCAGATTGGAGTTCGTGCGGTGGTGCAATAGGCTCAGAGGACGTTGTGCAGCTCTTCTGCCAATTGCTCCCAGCCTTCCAAATATGTGTCTTTAACCCCTTGAGCATCGTCTGATTTGTTATCTCCGTCTGTCCATTTGTTTAGGGATGCGCCACGGTAGTGTGCACCAACTAAATGTGAACATCTTTGCAGAATGATATGAAGACTCTTCTAGTGAATTGATGATCGTCGCGGGAAGCCTGAAGCGACCTATGATGTTTTTTCCAGAAAAACCAGTTTGCCTATGCTTAAGTGGTCTTGGAAAGCGGCTCCGCTTCTTCCCATTTGGTGAAGTAGTCGACAACTAAGATAATCATTTTTCGTTATCTAGTGGCTATCGGAAACGATCCCAAGATATCTACCCACCATTGAGTGAAAGGCTAAGGACTCGAAAAAGACGTGAGTTCTACTGGCGGTGAATGCATAAAATTGAAGTGTAGTTGGCAACACTTGCATTTTTGCATAAACTCTTACTCGTCTTGCTTGACATGGGTGAGTAGAAATTGTCTCATTATTTTAAGATCAAGAGCTCTGCCCCTGAAATGCTCCTCACATATCCCGGGATAAACCTCTTGTAAAGCGTAATCAGCTTCAGAGAGAGGAATACACTTGAGGTATGGACCTACAAATGCCTTTTTATACAGCTCATCCCCAATAAGGATGAAGTTGGTTGTTATGCATCGGAGGTGAATTGATCTAGTAGCATCATCTAGCAGTGTTCCACGGGCCCTGGTTGTTGGGAAAATGTATCTCCTCAATACATCTTTTATAGAGATCTCCAGTTGTTGAAGTTGCGAGCTTGGAGAGGGCATCAGCTCGGGTGTCATGCTCTCAAAGTATGTGAATGAGCTATCATATTTCAATTCGGGCGAGTAGTTTTTACCAAATTGAGATATTGCACCAGTTGTGAGTTATGAGCGTCAAATTCTCCTTATACTTGGGATGCGATGAGTTGAGAATCAGCATAGATGATCATGTTTCGTATTTCACAGTCGATAACAAGTTTTAATTCGGCGACAAGTACTTCATATTCGACAACATTATTGGTGGTTGAAAATTTCAAACAAAGTCCATACTCCAAGATGTTTTGATTTGGAGAGATGAGTAGTATTCCTGCAACAGCTCTTGAGTTTCTGGATGTTTCATACATGTATAATGTTCACTGAGGTGACCGTGGAAGAAAAAAAGGCGGTTCATCAGAGGTAGGTATTGGACATTCTTCCACAAAGTCAGCCAACACTTGTGATTTGATGTTTGGTCGTGATAGATAACGAATATCAAATTCTCAATTCTGCTGACCATTTTACTAATCTTCTCGATGCTCTAGTTTTTTTTAGGATAGTATTCAAAGTGAGTTGTGTGTAGACGCCGATAGTGTAAGCCTGAAAGTACGGACCATGTTTCCTTACTGAGAATACTAGGGCTAGCGCAGTCTTGTCTGTCATCGGATAACAACTTTTTGTATCAGAGAGAATCTTGTTAAAGTAGTATACCGGTTTCTCGACCAAGTATTTTGACAGGGGCAGAGCTCGATGCATGAGGTGAAATAACAAAATAAATATATAATATCTCTCCTTGGATGAGTTTTGAGAGGAGGGGCGGTGAAGCCAAATATGTCTCGAGTTGCTCGAAAGTAATCTGACAGTCATTTGTCCATTGAAAACCATTGTTCTGAGCACCTCTAAGTATAAGAATGACAGATACTTATCCCAAAAACGAGCTAAGAAACAAGTTAGAGCGACTATGCAACCATTCAAGCGTTGCACCTCCTTGATGTTCCTTGGGGGCACTATATCTCATAGCGCCTTGATTTTTTTCTGAGTTTGCTTCAATTCCATAATAGGTAACCATGAATCCCATAAATTTTCCTGATGTGACTCCGAAAGCACATTTAGTAGTGTTAAGTCGTAAATTGTATTGACGAAGGAGTTGGAAACACCCCTCTAGATGTGAAATGTGTTGACATGCTTACAAGCTTTTTACTAACATGTCATCAATGTACTAAATTGTACGCCCAAGAAGGTTTCTGAAGTCCTTGTTCATGAGACATTTATAAGTTACACCAACATTTTTTAACCCAAACAACATAACCCGATAACACTATCAACCCTTATTTATTTGAAAAGAGATAACTGTCTCATAAATTTAGTTCATCTTTATTTGATTGTACCCCGAGCATGCATCTATAAAGCTGAGCATCTGATGTCTGGATGTGACATCGACGAGTTGATTTATGCGCGGGAGGGAAAAACTATCATTCGAACAAGTTTTATTGAGGTCTCTATAATGGACACACATTCTCATGAACCACTAGTTTTTTTCACCATGACTTTGGCCAACCATGCAGGGTGGGCACTTCTCATATGAACTTTGCTTCGAGAAGTTTGTTAACTTCTTGTTCGATAGCTTGTAAGCGATTTGGGGCAAAATTGCGCTTCTTTTGGATGATCGGTTTAAAAGTTTGATCTACCTTTAAAGAGTGCCTGATTATTCATGGTCAATTCCAGACTTGTCAGTTGGGATTCATGCAAAAATATCTTGGTTCCTCTGATCTAGAAATTCTGACCTTTGTTCGTCGGAGAGTAAGGAACCAAGTTGCATTGTTTTTCAATGAGTGTTCATTAGAGAGAGGGACGCGAACCAAATCTTCTACAGGAGAAACTTGTTGAGATACATCTTCATCTCGAAGATCAAAATTTTTGATATTAAGTGCCACTAATGAGCGTGGCTGAGCTTGTCTGAGGTTGGCATGATTGTTCTATCTGTTGTTCTTCTCGTACGACGTCAATCCCCGCTGGGGTTAAAAACTTGAGCTTCAAGTGTAGCACAAAATTCATGATGTCAAAGATGGATTGCAGGGGTCTTCCGAGGATGGCATTGTATGTTAATTATGACTTGACAACGATGAACTGGACTGAGCGAGTTATTTGTCGAGGAAAATCTCCCATGACGACAAGGAGATTTATTGTGTCCTCGACCCTTACTAGTTGATTATCAAAATCATATAAAGGCCCGGATGTAGGTTGAAGTTTATTCCTTGTCTGTCCTAAACTGAGGAACGTGGAGTAGAACAAAACATCAACAAAGCTCCCATTGTCGATCAGAATCCTCCATATCCGCGAAAGAATACTTACGTAAACTATCCAAAACCAGAGAATCAGATGTAAGTGTCTGTTCTGGGGTCCAGAGCACTCTCAAATGGAACGTATTCTACTTGATTAAATAGATATTATGGGGTATCCAAGAATACTCTTTTGATAAAAAGAGTTTTGTTTGGATTATCATGAATCTGGGGTAATAGGTACTCAAAGGAAGGTTATTCTGTGTGGGAAAAGTTTCGATACTTCAAAGCTCACGCTAAGTTTTCGGGCAGAGAGTGAGTCTCTCACAACCTAAATGGGTAGCGGCTCATCGGCATACAGAGCCCAGAGAATAACCTAAATCATCTTGACAGGGGTACCCAACACGTCAAAACACGTCCGGGGCATAAGAGCAAAGGACAAATTGTCGTATCCCAAACAGGTTGTAATTCATCGGCATCGGGTCGTCAAAATAATATCGACGAAATCAAGGAGCTACAGGGCTCAAAGGGGCTCAAACAAAGGAAGGTAGAGTGATCCTAGAAGGTAGAGGTAATTGTGTCGGGGTACCACGAACCCGTCATCCACAACTACTAGGACCCTAAGTCTATTCGGTCGTAAAGGTGGTCGACCCAACGCGTCTTAAGATCTCTGGTCAGCAATCCGTGAATTGCGTCGTCCACGAGGAATCTTGGTAGCCCTAAGGTTGAAGGAAGGAAATTCTATCATATCATTAAAAGCTGGAGCTCCAAGAAGTGAGACTTATACCTTTCAGTGACAAAGACCCCTCAGGAAAGAAAGAGAGGCGAATGTTCAGCTATAAAACTGGGAACACTCCAAACAAAACGACTTATACCCCCGTCTAGGTCGGAGAGCCTTCTAACACCTTAGGCGTACTAGACAACCACCTATGTAAAGGTATGTTAGGCCAGTCAGGTTGGAGAAGCACGGGAACTCCCCCTTGGGACATGCAAATATGAACGATGTTATCTAGAGCGACCCTTAAGTATTGTGGAGGCCCTATTAGTATATGCAAAAAAGTAAAAATGCAGTTTGTTAAAGTCCTGAATATTTTAATCCTACATTTTAATTATCTTGAATATTTTATTTAGGATTTTGTAGAAAAATTAGGAATTTAAGTCAATGAGTCTATATTGCATTGTGAAATCCTAGATCACTGAGAGAAACAAAGAAATTATGCACACATACAAGCATACAGACATGTAGACATAACTAAAGTAAAATAAGTCAAATCAAAATAATAGAAAAGGTCGGTGTCGATGGGTCGGCAACATATCCCAGAAAAGATAAAAAAAGAGCGGTCAGACTCCGCATATACATGTTTGGTCTTAATTTTATACATCAATGTAAAAATACAAAATTAAGATACAAGATACGAGCATCTGCTCCTGGTCCCCTCCACGTGGTTCTCTCGTCAAACCTCTCGGAACTTGTGTTCGTATCTTATTTCTGCTACAGGACTCTCCTCGGCTCTAAAAGTACATAGGAAAAGAAAAAACTCAATCTTGCACAAGTATTAGTGGGAAAACTCACATGCATATAACGTATAATGAATAATGTCTTATAAGTGAGAGAGCTACATAGCACCTGCAAGCAAAAGGGTCAGAAATCATCACATGCTACCCATAGCGGTACCTGTGTGTGCATTTGAATATGCATGGCTTCCTGTAAAAAAACACCCTAACACACTACCATACATATGCAGTATGCAATCACACCACAAGCACTGTGCAAAAGAAGAATGTTTGGTTATGGCAACCAACCAAGTAAAAAACAATAGCCAGATATCAAAAAGACTACCTTGCACCCTAAATCCTAGCCTAACACACTATCTACAGAGAAAGTGCGCTAATCTAGTTTCTAAGTGCGGGATAAGTCGAGGTATAGTATGATTTTGACGGGGTCGTCAAACCGACCCTGTCCTAAAGATTCGAAGAATCTAAAGGGCGTCATAAAGAAGGATGACATAAGTTAGATTCATTGGATCCTTAGCATGGTCAAACTCGTGTCAATCCTGATGACTTAACTTGCATTGTTCACCGGGACTAACCTAGCAAAAAATGCTCATTAAGGCATCGCAACCGACACAGGGTCACTCTTCTAAAGAGCCTGACTCGTTATCCATACAAACATGCAAATGTAAACGCAAACAGTCATGTGACAGAAGTGATGAGTGTATCGTGGGGTATTAACTTAGGAAAAGATAGGCTTGTCCTGGAGGTTGTGGCCTGAACAAATGGGTGTGTTATAGTGGCAGTGACCCGGAGATAGGTGTGTTGTGGAGGTAGCGACCCAATCAAATAGGTGTGTCGTAGCGACAGTGACCCAGAGATGGGTGTGTCGTGGAGATAGTGGCCCAAGAAAGGTGTGTCGAGGTGGCAGTGACCAAAATGGATGGGCGTGTCATGTCGGCTGATCCCGATTGAATATAGTTGTTTAAAATTTATAAAATTGACTCCGCTTTTCAACTATGCCAAAAATTTAATGTTGTATTTTATGAATAATAATGTTAAGCATTTAATATTGAGATTCTACGTAAGTATACATATCGTTATCATGTAATATAAGATTTTCTATTTAGGTTTTAAATATCGATCCCACGAGAAAAGTTTAAATTTTAAGATGATAAATTAACTAAGAAATTCACAGAAATAAAGCGAAATTATTGTCACTAATTTCAAATGGTTGAGATACTATTAAAACTAAATTATTAACTACTAGCAAAATTAGAGTTTTTTGTGAAATGAGATGAGATAAATGGTTTAAATATGTATTGTGTCAAATAGGAGCAATTTTAATTCTCTATCCTGATTCAGTGTTGTAGAAAATCATTGGCTAATCTTAGGTTTAATCCCTAAATCCGTGGATATTGACTCCCACTCCAGAGCTCTCATTTCCCTTCCCTGAAAGTTAACTCTCGCTTTAGTTCTTAAACACTAAGATCTTAAAGATTTTAATCTGTCACCCTAAAAATCTCCAATTCTACATCCAAGAATGTATATTTTTCTATTTATTTGCATTTAGTTCCATGAACGAAATACTCATTCATAGACTTAAATGTGATTCTAAATCTGTTGTAGAACTCATACTTCATTTCCCGGATCATATGCTTCACAACATATTTTAACAATTCAATTGGTTAGATCAAAAAGTAAATTATGAGTAGAGTTGAAAAACCATAACAATTTATTTTATATTTTAATATTGGTACATCTAATTTATCTTTTCATTTCATCATATCTTAGAGTAGGAGAAAGAGAAAGGAAACTACTCAGACTTCATGAGAAAGATATAACAAAACACAAATTTTATATATAAAAGAAAGTTCATACAACAATAATAAAGAAACAACACTTATCTGAAACTCTTTTTCAAAACAAATCTTTTATAGTCTCTCTTAGGAAATGTAGGAAGAAGAAATCTTTCACTTCTCACCCTCTCCAACACTTCTTAGAGAAGGATTCACACTTAAACCACCACAAAAACTCAAAACTATGAAGAAAATAAATGACTAATGGCGTTGAAGGATGTAAAGTGGCAAGGAGGAGCGCGAACAGGTGCGAAGGGACCAAGAACGAACAGAGGAGTGCGAAGAGGTGTGAAGGGCCTCTTTTCTGATCAATTTCGGCTCTAAATAGAGCCTAGAGTCGGTTTTCCAATAGGTGCATCCAAAAAATCTTTAAAAATCGTCCAAATTCGTCGAATCTTCTAGAAAGAGGGTGTGTACCGACACTGGCGTCGTCGCCATCCAATTAAATCTGTCTTCTCTGTCAAACGGCGCCGTCGGCGCAGAACAATTTTTCAAAAACTTCATTTTGACTCCAAATTTCATCATTTTTGCTTCATTTTTGCTACAAGCCCTAAAAATTAACAACCTGCAACAAAACATGAAAAATATCATCCATTAAAGTGCAATATCACCAAAAATGAGTATAAAATATGGGTCTAAAAATGCACATATTTTTGGTGTAGCAACGACAACGACCCGAGAGAGGTAAGAAGGTATGCTAAGGCGACAGTGACCAAAAGGAATGGGCGTGCTGTGGCGAGAGATAAGGTGTGCTGAGGCGACAATGACCAAATGGGATGGGCGTGTTGTGACGGCCCAGAGAAGGTGCTAATGCGGCAATGACCAAAAAGGATGGGTGTGTCGTGGCGGCAGCAGCCCGAGGAAGGTGTGCCAAGGCGGCAATGATCAAAAGGGATGGGTGTGTCGTGGCCGCAGAAGCCCGAAGGTGTGTCGGGCGACAGTGACAAAAAGGGATGGGCGTCTCATGGCCGCAGAGGCCTGAAATATGAGTGTCGTTGAGGCAGTGACCCGAAAGTAGTGGTGATCTTCACTGGAGAGCATCACACAAGTGCAAACGCAAATTCAAACACATGGTGCAAAATGCAAGCAAGAAAATACAAACAAGCACATGTGAAACATGCACCGTGCAAGTGATCGGCAGACCGGGCCGTGGCGGCCGGTAGAACCAAGATGCACGGTTGACCAGGCTGGGGCGGCCGGTCGAACCAAAGTGAGATGCTCACTGGGTCGGGCTGGTCGGTCAGTCGAAGCGAAGTGAGGTGCTTGTCGGAACGGGGCGGCTGATCGGAGCGAAATGAGATTCTCGTCGAGTTAGGGCGGCTGGTCGGAACAAAGTGAGATGCCCACTAGACCGAGGGGCCGGTCAGAGCAAAGTGAAATTCAAACATGTCTGAAGCAAAATGAGTGCAACTCGAAGTAAACCAACATGCAAGGTAGCAGATCAGACTCGTGCTAGCGACTTCACCTAGGAAACATAAGGTTTGGACTGTTAGATGTGCTGTATTGTCGTCACTTGCTTTGGTGAGGTAATGTGGGGAATCTCTCCCCGAATCTCTAAGGGGAAAACTCTTCACGGCGTCGCGAAATTTGCTAGCTACAAAGTTTTTCCCATTTCATGAACTCCAGACTTAGCAAAATGGGCAAACAACATAGCTTCTCTCGCTTTGCCAAGTCTAACCTCCCAACTTCTCCAAGTAAAACTAGGGAACCCAAAAACAAGAAAAGTGAAGGACTCTGACCCATCGGGACTAAAAGTCACAACAAAGGGGTGACCCTCGGCTCTATGGAGGGTGTTTGGCTATATAGGGAAAATCCTAATCTAAATGCTCTCTCTATTAAGACCGATGATCCATCACAAAGGCACGTCGTTGCGCCGGCTCACGTCGGCGCATGCATCCCCTGTGGCCGATCAAACTCGCATGCCAAGACAACAATAATCCTAAGGCTGACTAGGAGTTTCAGAAGATTCTCCCCATCATGTCGGTTGCACATGTTCTCTTTATGCTGAAGAAGAGCCCACATTCCCGGCAAACCCCAGTGGTACTCCGGTCCACGTGTCGATGTACCTCGCAATGAATCATGCAATGAGGAAGACAAGAGGTAGTGAGGTATGCAAAAGTACACAAAAATAACTAATTGACATATAAAAATATAACCAAAACGTACAGTCAAGAAAGGGGTCGGATGGGCCTCTATATACCATGAAGTTTTCGCCACCTCGACGACGATGAGACAGTGAGGTCGCCAAAAAGGAAGTCAGCGAGGAGGAGGTGGTCACCGGGGAGGTGGATCGCCAAAAAAATATACACTAGGTCGCTTTTCGGGCCCAAGAGGGGGCTAATCCACACATCGTCGGCAAGGGAGCAGCTAGTCGGTGGGAAGCACTTTAGAGAAAAGTTGTCGACGGGAGGGGACGCCGAGGAGAGGGCTCGGCCAAGGAAGGTCGGCAAAGCGGAGGCCCCAGACTGAGAAAGGAGACCGGCAAGGGAGAGTTCAGGGTGGCTGGAGCTCGGCGTCGTCGTTGGAGGAGGTGGCGGAACATCGCCGACAAGAAAAGGAGGTCGTGAGCGGCTGGCCGAGAGAAGAACGGGGGCTTCAGCGAGGATGACTGGTTGTTTGTGTTTGCTGGTGAGGAGCGCCTGTGGCGTGCGAGTTTCGGACGGCCGGAGTGGGGGCGAGGCACTGGCGAGGTGTCGCGAAGGTTTGCAGTGTTGTTGTGGCTAGGGTTCGCGTGCGATGGATCAAGGAGAGGGATGCGATGTTTAAATAGGGTTATATAATAATAAAATTATTATTATTATATTAATTATTATTATTATTTGAATAATTGTCAACTCGCGCATTTTTAGCCCGTACACGTCCTCGTAGCGAAGTAGATGTCTTTTCTGCCAAAAATCGACGTTCCGGACGCATTTACACAGACCGTTTTGCCATATGGGGTCGTTCGGACCACTTTTTCAGCAATCCGGTCAAAATTTATAATTTGTGCATTTTTAGCCCGCCCGCGAATTTGTAGAGAAATAGACGTCTTTCCTTGGTGAAATCGACATTCTTGATGCTCTCATGTGGTCCACTTCGTCGTTCGGGGTCATCTGGATAAGCTCGCTGGTGGACGGGTCAATTTAAGCCAGCTCGCTGGTGAAATGCCGACCGCCCTTCTCCTAAGCGCAAGTCAAAGCTTAGCAGAATGACCCTGACTACGAGCCCCTCAACACGCGCTGAAAGTTCCTGGGTGGATGTTTAAACTATCGGTCGTTACGGACAGCCGTAAGATATCCCGAGTCATGCAGGTGGACACCCTTCAATCGTGACATAAAAAATTGATTCCAACATAGGTCACGATTCTTTGGTTGTTCATACTTTTTCCATTGCGTAGTTGAATATTGTCTTAAGTTACTTTTACGCTTTCCCCCAAATTTCTCAAATTGCTCCTTATGTGTGTTGATGGTCTTGTCCGCAATGATTTGGGTCAACACAATGGGCAAGGTTAGCATAAGAATGAACTGTCTCCTGCATCAGTGATAAGTAGAAGGGTCCTGGGCAAAGCCCCCCAAAGGAAGAACCCCATAGTAACTCTGGGTCTTCTCCTAAAATTTGGCGGGCTTCAGTTGAAAATCTTCGGAAGTAGTCTTTGACCGACTCTCCTTCACTTTGACGAATTCCCGAGATATGGGATGAATCCTTGATGATTCGTCGATTTGCTATGAACTGCTCCACAAACAGTCTAACAAACTCATTAAAGTTGTTTACAGTGCCCCCTGACATAGAATATAACCAGGTTCGATGTCTCTTAAGAGTAGCCGGGAACGTCTGACACAGAAGTGCGTCGGAGGCACGTTGAATGTGCATGATGATTCGACAATGATCACTATATTCATAGGGGTTGGTTATCCCTTCATAGACATCGATGTTCGGAAGTTTGAAGCCTATTGGTATGGAGTGGTGGAGGATTGCATCCGCTAAGGGGGAGGATTAATGGATTTTATGGTGAGTGAGAAAACGATTCTTTTTCTCTAAGGGGAACTCTTCTCAGACGAGGCGTCGTAGTTCGTTATGAATGACATCATCTAGAATGACAGCAAGACGTGACGGTGCCAAATGAGCTGCATGAGATGGATGAGTGAAACTTGCGATGTCTAAGAGTTCAGCATCACAACCTGGCAAGGGAAGTATTCCTTCCTGGGGAGGGGGGTCGGTAAGAGTTTCTCCGAGCAGTATGTTTCTCGTAGATCGCAGATTTAATGGTAAATGAATTTAATTCATCGGTGTGGACAGCGGTTGTTGAGTCCCATGTAGAAGTTGTAGGATCTCCATTTGATATTCCTCCATTTTGCGCTTCCATAGAAAGACCTGAAACGCCCTCGTTGGCGGGATAACTTTATCTAGGGCGGGAAGATGAAAAAGCATGACGCCCTTAACTTCTTGACTGTTCCCCAGATGAGTGTTAGAGCGAGCTGCTTCATTGCCCCGAATAGTGTCTGGTGGTCATGTAGCAAATCGAGTAAATACTTCAGTGGTGAGATTATGAAGTTTCCACAGACAACGCCAAACTGATGCGTGCTAGAAAATTCGCGGCGGTAGAATAATGGATTATCGTCTTCATGTTGTACGAGAATTCAGCATACACATAGATGAAAGATAAACAAGTAGTGACGACTTTGAAAGTTTTTACGTGGAAAATTCATAAAGGAAAAAATCACAGGGCATGACATTTGCAAAAATTCACTATTATTTGATGATTACAGAAATCTCTTGTCCCACAAACGGAAAATGGTAACTATATTTTTCAAAATGAATCATTCTTCAATTATATCTACTTATAACACAAAGGCTACCAATAAGTAAACTAAATTCTAAAACAATTGAACTTTATGAATGTATATGTGGTTAAATTGAACTTTATGAATATATATGTGGTTAGGAACCTCTTGGCATTTACCCACGCCTAACCCAACTCGACACTAGTGTTACCACTATACTTGGCCACCATTAATCAAGTTCGAGCTCGAACTTGAGCTTAGGTCAGCTAAGGCTGCGTTTGGAGTAGTTTATTTGTGCGGGTGGCGTTTCGAAAACGTCGCCCAAATATTTGGTTAGAACGTTCGGGCGCCGTTTTCACAAGGCCGCCCGCGTTTTATTATTATCCACGGACGCGGTATATTGGTTGTGTCCCACTTCTAAAGAATGTGTTTTCCTCCATTTGCCCTTCTGCCTTTGATCCTCTCCTCTGCGCTTGTCTCGTGCAGAAGCCGTATCTGCCTTTAATTCTCTTCTCATTTCTCTCGACTGTTGCCTTCTTATCCCCGATCTGTGCTTCTGGTGCTCTGTAAGTAACCTCGTCACTTTTGTTTTGGTGATTTTCAACCCGAGGCCTTTTTGGTGGAATCTCCCATCTGCTTTGATGTCAGAATTTTTTTATGCTCTCGTTGAAAGAATGGCTTTCGTGCTGAGGTTTTTTATTTATTATTTATTTCGTGGTGTTTTGTTCTGGTGATTTTTCCTCTAGAGCCTCTTTTCGGGTAGAATTTTTGGTTCTACATTTTCGGAAATTATGGATTTCAGAGGTTCTTGTGTGGCATTTGCCCTTCTGTGGATGGGGCACTGTCATGTGTGTTGGTGGATTGACTTGGTGAGAATATAAGATGGATATGCGAAGAATTTAGAGGAGATAAACTAATGAATGATTAGTTTCTCTTGATAGCGATAAACTAATGAATGTTTGGCTCCACCTTGATAGATGGAATTTACCCTTCTAGTGAGAAGATGGATATGCGAAGGAATTAGAGAAGATAAACTAATGAATGATTCGTTTATCTTGACAGTAATATACTAACGAATTGTTTGGCTTCACCTTGTTAGTGATCTGACCATGCTTGTAAGATGAATTAAGATGGACATGCGATGAAATTAGAGAAGATAAACTAATGAATGATTAGTTTATCTTGATAGTGATAAACTAATAAATTGTTTGGCTTCACCTTCATAGTGATCTGACCATGCTTGTATACCCAACTTCAACTCTCCTGTGTGATATAGTGCCCCAACCCCACTTTTCATGGAGTTTTTGTGCCACACTTTTAATTTTGGTGGAGTCTTTTGCAGAGCCAAGCAAACATGGTTTACCTTGAAAGTGAGGACTCAATGTTATTTTTTTGAACTGATCCGTAATGATTTGCGGCTTTTGTTTTATCTATTCTTTTGCCCATACAGTTCTGTTGCAAACAACATCTCTAAACAGGGGTAGAATGGTCATTCATCCAGCAGCAGCGACAAATAAATTGGTCTGAATAAGCTCCCCCAAACAACAAGTCAATTTATTTTGATAATCTGCAGATTTATCCAGCAACAGCTACAACAAAGTTGTTCTGAATCAACCCCCCAAACAACAAATCAACTTATCATGATTATTTGCAGATCATTAGATTGTCAGGATAATCTACTTATAAACATATTATAAATAATATGCAGCTACCCCAAACAGACCATATTTCAAACTAGCTTGTTTATTATGAAAGAGAGAAAATAATATTAATTTAAGCTAGTGATATAATAAAATAGCAAATAGAATGGGCAAATATGAGATAAATAATAATAAATCTTATAACATTAAAAAAATATATATCATTTTTTAAAATATTTATAAATAATTTAAATATAAAGTCTTTAATTTTTATATATTTTTGTATATTCATATTAATGTTTTTTTAAGTGAGCTGGCTCACGAGCTAATGATAAGTTGGGTCTGGCTTGAGCTCGATTTGTTAGTTCATCGAGCTTAAGCTCACGTCACTTATCGAGCCTAAGCCGGCTCGTGAGTCACACCCCTACTTTAGTCTAAGCATATTGTATTGCACTTTTTATATGATTTGGTGTGTTTGTGTGTGTGTGTGTGTGTGAGAGCTATACATGATTCACGACTCATGGATTAATAATTTCAACATTTTATGAATTTCTAAATCACAACTTGGGAGGCTTGCTTGATTGATTTCTAATAATTACTCGCATGACCCGGCAAAAAATATCTCCATCAATTACGGACCTTTAAATTATTGTGCTATGAATTTCATTTAAAAGATTAATATCCCTAAGTTCCTTGAAAGACAAATGGTGGTTAGGATTCCTGGAAATACTCTTAAAATCTTTATATTGAAATTCAATTTTACTGAAAATAGTGAACTTTTATCTTTAGCTTTTCTATATAATCAATTTTTTATCTCTTCCAATGACCTCCAACTTTTCCTTTCATTTGGTGTCAAGCAACTGTAGATTCCAAATAATTAAATTTTTTCCCTACCATTTTTTTGTATTTTATCTGTCATTTTGATTTATTTATTTTTTTCTGTATAGAGGTTCGAAGCTTATGACTCAAGGGGCTCTGTTGTGGCTGGTGACAAAAATAAGGAGGTACCACATTGGCGTTTTATCTTCATATTTCCCTCTCTGCCCCATATATTTTATGTCTGATATGATTTGGTTAGGTACAAGCGAAGTTGACCGCAATTACTGAAATTATTGTTGGTTAATTGATTAAAATTTATTTAGTATGATATTTCCTCCTATATTGTGCCGGCATCATGCTAATCATCTTGTTTTTGAAGTACTGTTGAGGTTAGGATTTTGTTGGTAAGACCAGCCTCTTAGCTCTATATAGAAGGACGATTTACATATATACCACTCAATTGCTATGTATTTGCATATCTAACACCTTAACTTTATTTTTTACCTACATACCATTTTACTTATCCATGAAAAGGTGTATTTCACTTTTTAAAAATTAAAATGGTGGTATTTCTTATGTGATGTAAAAGATTTGTGGTATAAATGTAAAATGTAAAGTATAGATGTTAAATATGTAAATACATAGGAATTAGATGTTAAAGAGTGCCGATTCTAAATCATTCAAGAGAGCAAGTATTGTCAAATGAGTGGTATATACGTAAATGTTACATAATACTTTCATATTTACATACATAATACTTTGGTGCTTTATTTCTATGCATGAGATGTATTTTACTTTTTAAAAGTAGTAATAGTATTATTTTTATGTGATATTAAGGAGTTGAGTGCAATTTGTGTAAATATGGAAATTTAGGTGCGGATAGGTAAATACACAAGAATTGTGTGCTAGGCATGTAAATGCCACTAAAAGATATTTATTGTAGGCATTAGAGTTTGTGAATGCAAATCAAGGGTGTGAGGTAGAAAGAAAAACACGAAGTGCCAAATTTTTAATATTCTAAACTTTCAAATTAAGCAAATCTTGGTCGTCACTTTGAGGTAAAATTAGAAAGCACACTTTTTTAGCTTCGAGCGATAATATAAAAATTGCCAAAATCTACAATTAAATTAAAAATCCAAGATTGAATATAAAATTTAATGATGACCAAGTTTCACAAACTACAAGCAAAATAACCATTCCATCGAACTTAAAATCTCAATTACACAAACAAACAAATTCCTGAATAGTTTAGAAGAGAGAATAATGATAGAAGTTTCTTATTAGATCCAAACCCCATATTGGTACATAGGGACTTATCCCTTTGTATGTTGTCGTTGAAGCACATTTAACAACACACGTAAGAATTTAAAAGAAACATCCAATTCTCTCTTTAAATGCTCAGGGTTCCTTTTTAAAGATTGGATTCATCACTCTTGAATTTTAGCAATATTGCTTTATATGTGATTTGTAAAAAGATTTGTGTCGAAATAGTCCCTCCTTTTGGCTATTTTGTGTGACTAATTTAAAATCCTAAAGTATCATATGTTTACAAATTGGTATTAAAATTTTAGATCAACTTTGTATAATGAAATTGGAGAAATGTGATAATTGGGTTCTAAATTGGCCACAAAAGTATTAGTCCAGAGATTATCTTGGAGTTAGACCAAATCTAAAACTGTTTATCCATTCACAGGAGTTAAAATCCTTGATAAATTGAAAACACTGAGATCTTATTTGAAGCAATTATAATTCATTAATCACTAGTTTCTTTGTCATTTTATTTTTGTACTTAATTCACTGGATCAAACCTCAAATAATGCTTAAAGACTCCTTTTTTCTTTGTTCTAAAAAAAAAATAAACTCAAATAATTTGCACTCATGCAACGAACATTTCATTTATTACATAGCTTCCCAGTTACCTGCAGCTGTGTTCAAAGATCATGATGTTAGTAAGCTTTATATGGTTTTGATTCTTTTCTTATAAGGTCATTTGCATAAATACAACCAAATTCTTACGAATTTATGCATCTAACACCTAAACTCTGTTGTTTACATTTATATCACCTAAATTTTTAATATCGCATAAAAAACACTCCATTTTAACTTTTCAACTAAAATACACCTTTTCATGCATGGGTGATGTGACATGTATGTAAAGATTGAAGTTTAGGTGCTGGATATATAAATACATAGGAATTGAGTAGTGTGTATGTAAATCTTCTTTTCCTATATAATCATTTCTTAATTCAAGTTAATTCATGTCAGGTTCTCGTCCGCGATATCTGGGTTTTCGAATGCTCCCTCTTTCATCCAGGCGCAGATTGGCGGCTCTGTGCACGAATATCTCCATAGTTTGCTCGACTCGATAAATCTACTTTGAAAACATTGAAGTATTATGGTTTGATCAAAGAATGGCTGAAGCATAACCGACGCGTCGAGAATGAAATACTTGTATCTGAACTTGAGATGTTTCCCTGTCACTGCAGACTGATTATGCCATTCTGTTTCTTCACTTTCAAGATTATAAGCTTGTAAAGATGCAGTATGTGCAAAATCTGCAGAGCTTTTCTAAGTATAATAAATCCAGTTATTTTTTTCTACTAGTTTATGAAATGTCTGTGATGAGTTTTTTATGGCCCTCTTAATTTTTCACAAGTCTTGACTTTTTGTGTATATTTTTTACAACAAAAGTGCATGTCATTTTAAAGTCAATTTAGTTGGACTAGGTGTGCGATTATGAAGAAAGCTCCATATGTATAACTATACTGCTTCATGGTGAGGATTGTAATTTGTTGATTGTGTGGGGCTTTGTTTGTAATCCCTATGAATGCTAAAAAAACAAAAAATCAGTTTGTGTAGTTAAAGCACGCATGTACGAAACACAATAGACGCGCACGGACGTGCACACACGAACACAAACACTTTGGTGCAATGAGATGTGATGGTAAAGCATTGAGTGTCATGCATATAAATAGGAAAATTTTAGTTGTTTGATACGTAAATATATAAGAATTATGTGCTTGTGTTTTCAATTTGATTCCTAAAATATGACTAATAAATAAATTCGAATATTTGACCTGTTCATTTATGTTATGTTTGTGGACAATGAACTTGCTGACAGCTTCAACAAAATGTTCATCAAATAATTACTCGTTTAGGCTATTTTTTAAAATATATGTTTTATGCACAATTAGTTTTCTGATATTAGCGGTATGATATGACGAAAAAGTTGATAAGATTTGTGATTGAAAGCGAATTAGATGAATGTAATGGCATGCATATTTCTTATTTTCCTGATGTTCTCTTGCTAGAGTATTACAAACTTGACTCATTATTAAGAAAATCAATAAAATCATTTTATATGCTCTCTCTATGGTAGAGCATATAAAACACAAGCATGTCCCAACCCTTTGGCAAGATGCATGCTAACAAGCTTCAAATAAATGAATTTTAAAGACACTCCATTAAATAATAAATTCGATAAATCCAAATTTATAAAATACATGTGTTGTTGAATCCAGAACGGTGTTTGGTTCAGTTGATATTAAAAATCTTAGAGGTGCTTAGCATTTTATTTCAAGATCTTATAGTAATTGTTTTCTTCTGAAGTTAAATCCACCAAAAAGTGGGTTTAACAAATCCGGATTTACATCAAAAAAATGGACGGAATGGAGAGAAAAATGGATTGAATGGAGCGCCGGATTTAGCTCTGTTTTTTCATGTTTGGCGAGATTCACGTTAAATCCAGCCATCCATCCTATTAAAAGTACGCTACCAAATCCCCCCATAACATGATAGACTTTAGCATGTAAAAATGCGAGTCTTTTGAATGAATTTAATGAGTCAGCCCCATATACTCCTCTTACTCGTGACAAAATTATTTCTTTAAGAAAATGAGGTAGTTACTTTGAATATTAAAAAAATAATTTACTTATCACTTAAAATAACCAAATGTTTAAAAAAAAAATTCAACCATTGGACAAAAAAGGTCTATTGTGTGGGCAAAACTGATAAATTGCCTAAATTATATAGAAAAAACATTACACTATTGAGCATTTATACAAAAATCTCAAATTCCAGTGTGGATAATTGCTCATCCTAAATCCACCCTAAGCTTAACCTAATTCCACCACTGATTGTATGTGAGTGATGACTTTGCTGATATTAAGTTCGGTTAAAGAATTCAAAAGACGAAAATGCAAGTTTCCTAAAAAGATATTCATAATCAAAAGTTGCATCTATTTACAATTATGACATTGATTCTTTCATGATAAAATTAATGTTTTGAAAATTGAAAATGCTAGGTAGATGAATAATGATTGATGTGTTCACCACTCATACAACTTATAAGTTGATGTGTTCACCACTTAGAAGGTATCATTGATTCTCATTTCATGAACATGAGCTTGCATATAATTTTATGATTATTTCTTATCTCATGCAATACATATCATGAATCCCCATATCATGACCAATGCATTAAATGATTATTCTATAAATGATATCATGATTAAAGTTCAGAACTTGCATACTCTTTAGCAGTTAAAAAAAATATATAATATTTGTATTAGAGAGAATTTAAACCATGTATACCCCATAAAATAAAATAAAAAATCCTTCCCCTTCTAAATGAAAAAGTAGAAACAATAATAGACAAAATAACTTCTAAGAAAACACACCTTCATATAAAATCACATAAATTCATCATCCTCACTCTCATCATCATAGTCTGCATCAGAATCATTTTCTTCATACTCATCTTCTTGTTCCTCCCTCATCTCCAACAAAGATTCCATGCTCAAACATGGCTGAATTTCCATTTCCTCCATTCCAATAGATTCATATTTCATTCGCTCCTCAAACTTAGAATCACTGCAAGCAAGCATCCATGCCAAAGAACACTTCAATCCCTTCTTCGCAATCATCGTATTACGCGGCTTTACCGTCGACTCAATCCCATAAGTGAAGAAGGCAGGAAACTCCACCAACTCGTCCAAATCCCTCTCCATCTCCGTCTGAAAGTACTCAAAGCTCACTCTCATCACATCCAATTCCAAAGCAAGCAATTGTGGGCATCCAACGATCATCTTCCTCATCTTCTCCAAAGAAAATCCACATTTTTTCAGAAAATCAACATGCCTCGCTATAACCTTACTGCCAAGCACAACAGCCTGAGGCATTCTCTCGATGATCCTCCCAAACTCATCGTGGTTTGCGAGCATATTCGACTCAAAAAAGCTTCGTTGATCGAGCAACCTCTCCCTCAACTCAGTCCCCAACAATTCAGGATACTGAGCTATGACTGAGCTCACTGCTACTTCCCTCACACCAAACTCCATGAGAGCTGCCACATTAGGCTTCACTTTCTCCTCCAAGCTGAAACCGAGTATGTGAGGACTATTCTGAACCAGTCTTGCCACAGCAAGCTTAGACAAACCAAGAGACTGAAGATACTCTACAACAGGTTTGATAATTCTCCCCACCCGCATACCCAGAACTTGTGGATAGAGAGTAAGAAGTTGTCCAAGTTTCCTCCTTTCCAATCCAATTCCAATCAAATATGCCACAGAAGTGCTCATCGTCCCCTCCAGCTTGAAGCCGAGCAGCTCTGGGTATGTTTCGAGGACTCTGGGAATGTCTGTGAGCTTTATGTCCAATCCATGGAGGTACTTAACGACAGGCATTAGATCAACAACGACGCTGGAGTGAAGAACCTGCGGGTAACGCCGGAGGAAATGGGTGAAGGTGGATTTCCTAACCCCCAATTTGCTGAGGTAGTCGAGAACAGGAATCATGTTCTTCTTTACGCTGCAACCGAGGACTAAAGGATAGTTGTTGATGTCATTAATGGTGAGGCCTAAGGAATGGAGGAAATCAACGCGCTCCTTCATTACCTCGACTGTCACCGGGAGCTCCAGGCCGTCGAGTTCGTCGGGCACAATGCCGATGCTGCGCAGGAACTCGTAGGTTCTGCTTCGGTTCTCAGCTCTCTCCTTCTTCATTTCCAGCAAACTTGGGCGAGAATAGAGGGAAGATGAAGAAGGGGATCTCCGGCCGGGAACTGTGTAGGCGGCCGCCGTCGCAGGAGGAGCGGACATTGAACGGATGCTGTTTCTGGGGGAGAAAGATAAGATTTTGGTTAATGGATTTCGCCGGATTTGGCATCCCAGGGAGTGAATTGGGGATTTGGAGTGAGAGAAGATGAGATGGTTGGGATTGGGTAGTACGATTGGAAGCAGTGCCTTCATGGCTGGCTATGCAGAGCTTTGCTAGAAATTCTTCAGTCTACAGGACGAAGCATAATAATCTCCCCCGAAAGTTGAAAACTTTTTTAGGACTATGCTGAAATCGAATGAGATCGGAGAGGAACAAGTGCAGAGAAGTTAGCGTATGGATTGAAATCTGCTTCTTCGCTCGCAACTGGAACGCAAAATCACATCTTTATCTGGAAGGGAAAGATGGAGAGACTGGCTTCCCAGCCCAAACCTCAAACCTTACCCGGACGCTAAAATAGAACGGGTAATTAGGGTTCAAGGACAATCTACTGTCTCCCTTGTACGGATTATTGGAATGTAAACTAAGAAAGCTCAAAAGTGAAACAATATACACTAAGAAAACTTAGTGGCATTTAAACCATTTTATTATTTGATTTTATTGATTTTAAAGATAAGATTTATTTGATGTATTTGTCGACATTATTATGAGAAATTTAATGCTTATATCACATAATATATGATCGTGAGAAAATCTAGAAAGTAAACGAACGACCTTAAAATCCTAGGGCTAGAAGTGGCGTTCACTTGAAGAAGTGAAATCTTGATAGCCTAATCTAAATGAAGAGAAAATACATAAAAATTGTGGAGGCCATTTTGGTTCTTTTTTTTTTATTCTTTTGTTTTCGATCTCTTACTTTTATCATATTTTGATTATATTTTGATTTGAAATAAAATATGTTTGATATATACATACATATCAAAATTTAGATGGTAGATACATAAATATATAAGAAATGTGTGGTATGTGTGTATGTAATTTTTACTTATAATAATTAACACTTTTGGGAGGATTATGAGAGGTAGAGACAATATATTATAAAGCTTCATAATATTTTGCTTAAGACATTTTTTTTTTTTGTGGGAAATACCAAGCACATGTAACTTCGAAACTGCTATCGAACAAACTCGAAGGCGTGAATGAATCCCCTCCCAAGCTCTGCCTCCGCTCATGCACCACACAGGCCAGCAAAAAAGTATTCCCTAACCTTCTTTTCCTTTGTCTCTGGTCCACCATCTCCTTTTTAGGGAATAGAAATAACTCTGTAC
>JXCR01144090.1:6705-25408 GCA_002079205.1 Phalaenopsis hybrid cultivar | reverse complement strand
TATATATATATACTTGCTTGCCATTAATGGGTCCTTCTCTGGCTTTTCGTTTCATGTTCTTCGGCCCATTAAAAATTTGTGAAAATATTTATGTTTGATGTGTGCTAGAAAATTCGCGGCGGTAGAGTAATGAATTATCATTTTAGCGTTGTATGAGAATTCAACACACACATAGATGAAAGAGAAACAAGTAGTGACACCAAAGGTTTTTACGTAGAAAACCCGTAAAGGAAAAAACCACGGGGTCAGACCCAGTTGCGAAAATTCACTATTGATTGATTATTACAGAAATCCCTTGTCCCACAGACATGAAATGATAACTATATTTTTAATATTACAGAGTCAACTGACGGCGTCTGGTTGGTGATGATTGACAATGATTGCTGGTGATTGATGGTGGTTAGCGGTGGTCAAAGACGGTAGGCGGAGGTCAACGGAGGTTGGCGGTTGTCGACGACGGTAGGCGGAGGTCGATGGAGATGGACGGCAGTCGACAGTGGTGGACGGAGGTCTGCGATGGTTGACAGAGGTCGGCGGCGGTCAGTAGTGGTCGACGACGATCGAGGGAGATGATAAGTTGTAGCTCCTTATAAAGGCCTCAGGCTCTCTCTAGGCTTCAGCTCCCTCTCATGTGAGGGGTGGAGGATTTATTTATAGTGTTCTAGATGCAATTAATACGGTAACATGAATCATTTTGATCATATGGTGCAGAGAGCTTTCCTCAATTATATTGCGTTTAATGGACATTTGGATGCCTTAATAATGTCGTAATTGAGTGATCTTAGACTCGTTGGATTCGTCTTGTCCAGATGCTCGATTCAACTATGAATTTTCTAGTCTCGACATCCTTTTGACCATCCAAATGTGTCTAAAATCTTCAAAGACTAGTATAATGATCTAATATGGGCTTGATTTGACTCGGGTTAGACTAATTTTTATATAATTAGGTCCGTCTCATAAAGATGATCTGTTTGAATATAAGTTTTCTGAAATCAGAGTACTAGATGATTTTTTATCATGATTGGAACGATTCTTGCTCAAAATACCGTCTTGAGATTCGTGTCATGTCATGAGATTTGAGCTAAATGATGAAAAATTTATTGGTGGCATATCAATGTTCGATGCCTAAAATGTAAGCCCTGCTGCCTTCCCAGCATCACATAGTGCTTGAGCTTTGATTTTGTATACGGCTGTCAGCACAAATCTCTAGGAAATCTTACTTTGCAGATGGGATATAAGCTAGGGTCTGCCAATAGGAGAATCAGAGGTCCAATTGTCTGACTGAAGGTATTGAGACTAAGCCTTACCAAGGCAACCCATTAGCCTGAACCTAGATCGTTCAGCTGGAAGTGAAGCATGCGTGTTGGGGGGATTAATTAATTAGTTTAACAATTTTTAAATAATTAATTAATTTTATGAACAATGAATTATCAATTAGTATAATAAAAAAATATCATAATAATGAAATAATTAAATTTTAATTATGAATTTTTGTTACAACAAACTTAATAAAATTTTAAATTATCAAAATAATTTTACAAAAATTACCTGAATTTACTGAATATGTTGCTAAAAAAGTTTTAAGTCCTGATTCTTTATTTTAACCTTCTGGTGCGGGCGTACAAGACTATGCCCTAAAGAATGTTCTGGAGGCATCTCGACAAACGATTAGAGGCGTGATATGGATGTGGGGTGAATCGGGATCCAGTTGGGTCTATCTGCACCGGCCACAAGGTGAAGAAAGCCCCTTCGCAAGTGCAAGCTTTCCATCTGACGATGAAGAATGCCGAAAAGCTACTAGCCCTTGGGAGGAAGCGTAGATATTCTTCATTGATGCCGCCTGCGGAGGGGGAAAATACCTCTTGTAGCAATGGCGGTATCAGCAGCAAGAGCTTGGAATCAGTTACTAACATGCTGAACTCTTTCCGATATACTGGAAACCGGCGTATTCAACAGTGCCAGAGCAGTTTTGAATCTGAAATTGCTGCTACTTCTGCCAGTGCCACCCACTCTACGGCTTTCACGGTCAAACATGGCTCCTGCAATGGCTCAAGGGCGTCCAATGTGAACCTCGAGAAAACAGAGAACAGAAGCGGGCTCCGCCTGTCACCCTACTTCTCTAACATACCTGAAAGAACTTCACTTTGTACAACCACCAGCTCTCCAATCTTAAATCACGGTGATGAAGATCTATCAGCATCTGTCTCTAAGAAAATGAAGAGGCTGCGGAAGGTGGCAGCACCGCATGATTCAAGTCTGGTTCTATCTCACGATACTCCCTCTCGGAGAACCAAAAAACAAAGGAAGGTGGCGTCATTTCCAGCAGCAGATGAAGTTGACCAAGTTTGCAATCCTGTTAGATGTAAACGCAGAGCAACAATGACAAAGGCAGAGAAACTCAAGGATTGCTACCGTAGAGTTGGCCCAGGCACTAAGTGGGACCCACCAGATTCTCCTTATGAACTACTGCAGGAGGTGCATGCCTTTGATCCTTGGAGGGTTCTTGTAATATGCATGCTTTTGAATCAAACAACCGGCGCACAGGTGACATTCTTACAATCTTGTTCTCATGTGTTTTTGTTTTGATAGCTTTGTTGTGAAAAAAAAAGACTGACAATAAAGCGAAAAGCGGATCGAGAAAAACACAAAACAGAAAACACAGTGAAACACACAGATTTACGTGGTTCGACAAATTGCCTACGTCCATGGAGCTGCAGACGATTTTATTACTTGAAGAAAATACACCGTCGAGCGCATCAATATTTACAGAAAAACTCTAATTTTTTTTCCTCTCCCCTCCTCTCTCTATCTCTCTCTCTCCTTTTTCTCTACTAAAAGAGCTACAACCAAGGGAAGAAGAAATTTCGTAAGTCACCCATAAGCCACCTAGCAGAGGAATGAAATTGGATTAATTGGAGAGTAATTCACCTGGGCTTTGCGTTTTCCAATTTATAACCAAGCTAGTAAGCTCACTTGGGCAACAGTGATCCCTATTTAGCAATTATACAGGTGGGATTCTAATACAGGCAACGTGGGAACGCGGAGAGGAGGAGAAACGCGGAGCTTCACGTGGCTGCGCGGTTTACGCGGTTCAACGGAAAAGGAAAGAAGCGGGAGATCAGACGTGCAACAAAGATTAAGGAAAGTTATTAAACTTAATTTTTCGATTTAATAACTTGGCTAAGCCGCGGTGGACATGACTCCATTTTCTCAACAATTCTCCCACTTGGAGACTGAGACATTAACTGTATCACCCGTTGGCTGCATCGCCCATTTTTCTTCAAACACGATATCCTCCACCTCTGCAATTCAAAGCCCATGACTTCACGCTAGAAGACCAACTGAAGTCGAGCAAAATTTCAGTTTTTCAAGGGTAACCCCCTTAGTCAACATATCAACAGGGTTCTTGCTTACACAATTTTTTTAAGTAGCAGTTGTCCGTCGTCGAATAAAGATCGAATGAAGTGATACCTGATCTGAATGTGCTTGGTCCTGGATTGAAAAGCTGGATTTCTGACAATCTGACTATCACTGTGGAGAGTGCCTTTCTAAGCCTCCTTACCCAATTCTTCCAGGAAGCTCTGCAGCCATATCATCTCTTTTGCAGCCTCTGACACTGCAACATACTTAGTTTTTGTGGTGGACAGAAAAACTATCTTCTGTAGATTTGAGCCCCATGACACTATAGTACCACCAAGAGTATAAACATAACTTGTAGTACTCTTCCTACTGCCGATGTTTCCAGTTAAATCTGCATCAATATAGCCTTATAACGCTAGGCTCTTTCCTGAAAAACACAAGCAGGTTTCTGAAGAGTCTCTTAAGTACCTCAGGATTCACTTCACAACTTCCCAATGTTCCTTCCCTGGATTACTCATGTATCTACTCACAACTCTCACTGTATGAGCAATATCCGATCTGGTGCAGAGCATAACATACATAAGTGAACCAATAGCTGAAGCGTAAGGAACCTTACTCATGTAGTCTTGTTCCTCTTCAGACTTGGGTGACTGATTTTTGCTGAGTCTGAAGTGACTGCTCAAAGGTGTGCCAACTGGCTTGACTTTGTCCATATTGAACCTGCTAAGAACCTTTTTCACATACTCAGCTTGTGAAAGCCTCAACGTGCCTCTGACTCGGTCTCTAACAATTCACATGCCAAGGATTTATTATGTCGCTCTTAAATCCTTCATTGCAAAGTGCTATGACATCTGCTTCTTCAGATTATTGATTTCATCAATGCTAGCCCCTGCAATAAGCATATCATCCACATACAACAACAGGATGATATAAGAACTGTCAAAGTACCTGACATAGTAACAGTGATCTGCCTGACATCTGTTATACCCAGTATTTTGCATGAAATTATCAAACTTCTTGTACCATTGTCTAGGAGCTTGTTTTAGACCATACAAACTCTTCTTCAGTCTGCAAACTAAATTTTCTTTTTCTTGTACCACGAACCCTCTAGGCTGGTGCATATAGATGTCTTCTTCAAGGTCTTCATGAAGAAAAACTGTTTTCACATCTAATTGCTCCAGAAATAGATCTTCGGTAGCAACCATAGCCATGACCATCCTAATGGTTGTGAGTTTTACCACAGGAGAAAAGATCTCAGAGTAATCAATACCCTGCTTTTGTTGAAATCCTTTTGCAACAAGTCTGGCCTTGTACCTTTTACTGCCATCAAGCTCAGTCTTCACCCGGTATATCCACTTGTTGTGCAATGCCTTCTTTCTTGGTGTAAGTTCTGTCAGCTCCCATGTATGATTTTCTCGTAGGGAGTTCATCTCCTTCTTCATGGCCAGCTCCCACTTGCTAGAATTTTGATCTACTAAGGTTTCTTCATAGCTTTGCGGTTCCCCACTTTATGTCAACAAGATGTAGCTCAAAGTTGGTGAGTAACGCTGTGACGAACGCTTGCTATGACTGACCTACGAACGGCGGCTGAAGTAATGAATGACTCTGAATCTAGCTGCGGAATAATAGAAATGGGTGTCCCAGACCCATTCTCCTCGTCATTCCCATCTCCGCCTTGTTCTGTGACCTCTGGTAGATCGTCAAACTCCACGAACTCTGACTCCTGAGGAGCTACTCCAAAATTTATATTGGTCTTGTTCTTGTACATCATCCTCTCATTAAAGATCACATTTCTGCTTCTGATAATCTTCCGATCTTGATCATCTCAGAAACGATAACCTAGTGTTTCATGTCCATAGTCAATGAAATAACATTTCTTCGACTTAGCCTCAAGCTTGCTACGTGCATCAGGATTGATTAGAACATAAGAAAGACAGCCAAAATTCTTAAGATGAGAAAATTTGATCTCTTTGCCCATCCAGATCACCTCAGGTAATTTACAGTCTAATGGGACAGATGATCCTCTGTTGATCAAGTAAACTGCAGTGCTGACCGCATCTGCCCAGAAGGTTGGTGGTAGTCCGACGTGCAATCTCATCCTCCTAGCACTCTCATTGATGGTCCTGTTCATGCGTTCTGCAACTCCATTTTGCTGCGGTGTCCCCGGAATGATTTTCTCCATTCTGATACCCTGAGCTTCACAGTACTCCTTGAACCCACCATCAATTTAATTACCACCATTGTCAGATCTCAAATATTTCAATTTTAGATCTGTCTCTGTTTCAATCATAACCTTCCAAGTTTTGAACATAGAAAATACATCAGATTTATGCTTCAGAAAGTAAACCCATACCTTTCTGCTGTGACATCTATGAATGTGACGTAATAGCGAGAGCCTCCAAGAGATGCTACTGGGGAAGACCCCCACTTATCGGTGTGTATAAGTTCTAGTTTTCCTGCCTCTGACATCCTGCCGCCTTTCAGGAAACTGACATGCTTCTTTCCCATGATGCAACTTTCACATATGCCGAGATCAACTGACTTCAGTTTTGGCAGCTTGCCTCTAGAGTGAAGCTCTTTCATACCTCTGACTCATGTGCCCAAGTAAGCAATGTCACATGTCTACTGTGTTCTCTGTAACTGTAGTATCAACACTGTTAATTAGACTAGCAGTTATATATAGCGTACCGGTCTTTTTACCCTGAGCCAGTACCAGTGCTCCTTTGGTAACCTTCCAAGTGTTATCAGAGAACACTACTGAATGACCTCCCTCATCGAGTTGCCCAACAGATATGAGGTTCTTTTGTAGTTCAGGAATGTGTCTAACTTTTTGCAGAATCCATTTGTTTTTGTTAGAGAGTGCGATTTCAACATCTCTCATCCCCACCACGTTCAAAGCTGCTCCATCAGCTAGGTACACATTCTCAAAGTCACCTGAAACACAGTTTTTCATTAACTCCCGATGAGAAGATCTGTAAAAAAAAGCCCCCGATTCTAGTATCCAGTCATCAATGGAGCTATGAACTGCAAAAAATAACGCATCATGCACTTCTTCAGTTACAGCGTTAGCACTGACATTCTCCGTCTTCTTAGGATTGTTGCAATTCTTCTTTATGAGGTCAGTTTTGCCACAATTCCAGCAGGTTGCTTGTTGACCAGACTTTGACTTGCTCTTGCTTTGTGCTTTGATTTCGAACTTCCTCTGTTTGAGTTTATGTTTTGTGATCTCCCTCTGGAATCAACATTCAATGTCGAATTCGAACCTGAGGTATCGCCAGAATCTTTCCTGCGCACCTCTTCAGGCAGAATCAAGTCACGAATATCATTATATTTAACTTAGTTTTGCCTGCAGAGTTGCCAACTGCCATCCTCATGACTTCCCAATTATTTAACAATGAAGCTAACAACATCAGCGCTTATATCTCATTGTCAAAATCAATTTCAACAGATGACAATTGATTTGTGATGGTGTTGAAATCATTCAGATGTTGCACAACATACACACTTTCCGTCATCTTCAGGTTGAATAACTTTTTCATTAAGTGCACCTTATTATTCGCCGATGACTTTTCATACGTACCTGATAAGGTCGCCATAAGATTTACCGTCATCCTCTCCTTTATGATATTGTGAGCAACTAACTCCCAGAACCTGTCGATCCAACAGATTCCAATCAGCCTCTTCCATCTTCTCCGGTCGTCTTCCCAGTGGTGGAAGATGAAGTTTCTTTCCATAGAGGTAATCTTCTATCTACATTCTCTAGCATCTAAAATTTGTGTCGTCAAACTTCTCAATCCCCGAAACCTTAACTTTGTCTCCAACCATTGTTCTTCCTCAGATCCGAACCGAGGCTCTGATACCAGTTGTTGTGAAAAAACGACGACAATAAAATGAAACATGGATCGAGAAAAATACAAAACAGAAAACACAGTGGAACACAGATTTACGTGGGTCGGCAAATTGCCTATGTCCACGGAACTGCAAATGATTTTATTTTTGAAAAAATACACCGTCAAGCGCCTCGATATTTACAGAAAAACTATAATTTTTCTCTCTCTCTCTCTCCTTTTTCTCTACTAAAAGAGCTACAGCCAAGGGAAGAAGAAATTTCGTAAGCCACCCGTAAACCACCTAGCAGAGGAAGGAGATTGGATTAATTTGAGAGTAATTCACCTAGGCTTGTCGGCCGTTTTATTTTTGGTTTTGAAAAATATAAGAAAATATGAATGAATATGTTTTTTTAAAGTAACATTTTGATTTAAAAAATAGGTAAGACAAAACGAGTCTCACATTTTGAATACTTTGGGTGACTAAGCACGATACCACAAGTAATATATTTATCACGAAGAATAAATATATCACATATAGTAGGCTCAATCATCTAAACTAAAGAATTTGTGACATCAGCTTGGTCTGTGAAATATTTTATGAGGCCAACAAGTTCCTTTACCTAATATGAGGATTACATAGGATTTATTTTACCTGGGTTCCAAGTTCCCTATAGAGGCAAACTCTCGATTAAGACTGAGGGTCACTTAAGAAAACTCTCGATTAAGATCAGGTGGTTTCACTTTCAAGATTTCAAAGTTTAGGTTTCCACCGATTGAATAGAGAAAATCAAATGTGGCTCAAAATATGAACAATTATTATAAGGAATCCAAATGAGCGAAGAGTATGGGACATCACGAATCCAAGAAGAAACCCGGTGACTTCCCAACTATCATATTGTTTGGCTTTATGTCTTTGAAATGACATTGTTTAATGTTTGATCCTGCAATTTATTTAGAACTTAGGAGGAGGATTTACATCGTACCGCACGGTAACCTCGGAATCCTAAAAGGTTAGGACTTATAATTGCACAACAAAGTTGTGCAAAATCCTAAAGGTGAGGTGTGAGGGTTTATGCTGCACCAGGCAAGCCACCTAGCAGTCCTAAGGGTTGTTATTTAAACTAAGGAAGGTGTATAGTGTTGTGCATTTAGTTTTGTTGTCGCTTTTCTAAATGTCCTCATCGTAGCACCTCCAGGTTTAGTTTTAGTTTTGAAAATGCACCTAACCACTAGGTTTTCCTATACTAAGGCATATTACAAAAACTAAGCAGTAAAACATGCAGTGTGAAAGAAAAGCAACAATGTACTGTACAGTAAAGAAGAAAGACAATATAACATGCTTATAAAAGAAAATACTGTAATGTAAATCAAATCTATACACTTGGGAGGCTCGTTGTTCCTTTAAGTTTAGCTAGCATGCGCTGTGTAAAAGGAGAAAGCACGACCTGAAAAACTTGAGAAAACAAGTAAATCGTAGGAAAAAGTCAAACAAATAAAACAAAATACAATATCACATATAAATCACCAAGAATATGAGATTTATATGTGATATTGGGAATGCCCCCAATTGCTAGGAGGATTTGAGTGTAAAACTTAAGCTCAAATCCCAGAGCATTGAGTTTCAGTTTTAGTCAAGTTAAGACAAGAATTTCATTGTTTGATTTAATTAAACCAGTCATGAATCTCAATTTAGTACACCCTCGTGTCTAGTGTCCTAATTAACTCATGAACTAGGGTCAAATGTTGGAATTCTTAGGTTCATTTAAAAAATTAGGATGATGAACTCCCTCTCAGGGTGTGCTTCTAAGTCCAAGGAAGCCTACACCTTGGTTTGAACCTGAAGTGTTCTAAAGTGTCTTTCAACTAATAATCGAACATCTTTAGATCAAGTTTAACTCGCTATCAGACTCCTAAAACCTAGGAGTAAACCTATAATTTTGGCAAAAGGGTTGTGAAATGTGCTTCAATCCTAGTTAAAACAAATGCGTTTAAGTTGATTCAAAGCTTAAAGAACCTAAATGCAGGTCTACTGATCTTTCGATCCATATTCCTAATTGTTATCTAAACTCTTACTTTCTTCCAACTCTCAACTATTATTCCAATTACAATTTCATATTTCCTATACAAAAGAAATAGTGAATGTTTTACTATCATATCTCCTTCTTAGGTTTTATCATCTCAAAGAACTAAATTTTATTTTTAATTTTCTCTCCCTTTCTCTTTTCTTCATATTTTTTTAAGACTATAAATAATTTCTGAAGATAATTAAATCGAAAATTCTCATTTTTAACTTGACCGTTAAAAAAAAAATAAAAAAGAAAGCAAAACAAGCAAAAAGAGGTTAATCCACTTTTAAAACAAAGTCAAATCGGAAAGCTTAAAATGAAATCGTAAGTATATCGGCTAAAGATGTTTAAAACTAGTTAAAAAAAAAGAAAGATGACAGAATCAATCTCAAAAAGTAGTTTAAAAGCTTCAAAAATATAATTTAAACCTTCACGAATAAAGCTTTGAAATGTGGCAAATAAAACTTTAAAACTGTATTTAAACATATCACTAAAAAGTGCTCCAAGTACGACTCACCCAGTCAATGAACCGACCTTCACAGCAAATGTGAAAATTCACCACATTAAGATTTACGGCCAAGGACAATGAGGAAGAAAAACCAATCCCAAACTAAACATCTTCATTCATAAAAGAACTAAAAGGAAAGACCCACATCCAAGGGAAATAAAAAGAAAGCTAAATCCGAGTCAAATATAAGAGCTGAAAAATAGATCATAATTTAAACTAAATCAAACCCAATACATGGGTAAATCGAGCCTACCAAAGGGGGCAAACATAGCACATCTTTCTAGTTTTTATTGTAAACATAAATATCAACAATAGAAACTTTGATAATTTCATTTCAATCATGCATTCGAACAGAGGGTAGCAAGATAAACAAGATATGAACCTCAAACACATTTTTTCAGCTCATAAACATAGTTTCCGGTATGTATTTTATCTAGGGGCAGCAAGAGAAACAAGAAATGAGTCCCAAACATATTTTTCCAGCTCATAAACATAGTTTCCAACATGTATTCTATCAAGGGGCAGCCAAATAAACTAGATATGGGCCCCAAAGACATCTTTTCCAACTCATGAAATAGTTTCCAACATGTGTTTTATCAAGGGACAGCTAGATAAGCTAGATATGGGCGCCAAATACATTTTTTTCAACTCATGAAATAGTTCACAGCATGTGTTTTATCAAGAGCAGCAAGATAAACTAGATATGGGCCCCAAATATAATTTTCAGCTCATAAAAAAAATGATTTCCAACATGAATCCAACCGGAAAGAGCCAAAGCCGAGCATACTAACAAGGGAAAAATATAGTAAAATTTCCAGCATTTTTCATTTCCAAAGGACTAAAACCGCACCCAACAAAGGGGTCAAAACAAAACAAAATTTCCAACATTTTCTCTCTCCAAAGAGATCAAAGTCGTAACTAACAAGAGGGGAAAAATAGAGATTAGCCTTTCCAGCATGAATTTATTAAAAAAAAAATCCAAATTGTACTCAAAATGATGGGAAAAATATGGCCATCAAATCCAAATCCGTTAGAGTCTTATATTCGCAGATATTAGAACTAATATGTCCCAGACTGCAGCAAGTAACATGAACTAATAAGCATAAACAAGCTCCTAGTGCCAACATGTTATTTAGCATTGAAACTAATTCCGACCTCCATTTGAACAAAATATGTATAAGAAAAGCTTTAACATTGTTATTTTTTTTTCTTTTTTTTGGGGAATTAGCAAGTGAACATTCGATCGAAATCAAGGAGTCGAAACTCTCGTTGGGGATTGGAGAGCAGGTTCCAAATTATCAAGTTTTAGGTGTTTTCAAAAGATGAGAATCAGAATTTATGTATTGATCCCGAAATGGGAATTTAAATTTAAGTATCAATCGCAGAAAGAGAGTTGAAATTTAGGTACCGATCTCGAAAGATGACATTGTTATGAAAAAAATGACAATAAAGCAAAAAATTTGATCGAGAAAATTACACCAGAAAAAAAGCGACACAAGATTTACGTGGTTCAACAAATTGACTACGTTCATGGAGCCGCAGATGATTTTTTTACTTCGAGGATTACACGTCGACCACGTCGACTTACAAGAAAACTCTCTTTCTCACCTTCTCTTTCTCCTCTCCTTTATCTCTCTCTTTGCCTGAGAGCCACCACCAAGGAAAGGTGCTCAAAAGAAAAAACCACAATTTTTATTCCAGCTGTAAGCTTAAAAAAAATATTGAAGTAGATTGGAAGGGCAGAGACACTTGACTGCTTGCGATGCATGAATTTAAAGCCAAATTAAAAGGCCCACTTAAGCTTTTAATTAACAAATCCTACAATAAACAATGACAGGATCCAGCAGAAAAATGTTTCCTTTTCTCTTAGCAATCAAGTTGGTGGAACCCTTCCTTCACATCAGACAAAGGAGGTGATCAATTCCTTATTTTTGTGATTCCAAATTAAGCATGGAATCATGCCTTAATGGCCCATTAAGGCAATGCCATAGCTCACGAAATCTGGAGAGGAATAAGGCAGAACCAATAGCGTAATTAATAGAAGGAAGGGAATTTAAAATAATGCTATTATTTAAATGGTTTCCTAAGATGCAAAAATTTGCTCAATTTGTATATAGTGGACCGGGCTCCACATAACCTAATAATTCTCCTACTTGGAGACTGTGACACTAATTGTGCACACTGGCTGCATCATCTGCTTGTTGTAACGACCTTTTTCTCAAACATGATATCATCTAATTCTGCAACTCAAAACCCCCTGTCTTCAAGCTAGAAGACCAACTGAAGTCGAGCACAACTTCAGTTTCTCAAGTGTAACGCCCTTGGTCAACATATCAGCAGGAATCTTGCTTCCACAAATTTTCTCAAGTAGTAACTGTTCGTCATCTAACAATGATCGAATAAAGTGATACCTGATCTGAATGTGCTTGGTCCTAGATTGAAATGTTGGATTTCTAGCTAGGAATATGGCGCTTTGGCTATCACTGTAGAGAGTGCCTTTCTGAGTCTCCTTACCCAATTTCGCTAAGAAACTCTGCAGCCATATCATCTCCTTAGCAGCCTCTGACACTGCAACTTACTCAGCCTCTGTAGTGGACAAAGAAACTGTCTTCTATAGATTAGAGTCCCATGACACTGCAGTACCGTCAAGAGTGTAAACATAACCTGTAGTACTCTTCATACTGTCAATGTCTCCAGCTAAATCTGCATCAACATAACCTTGTACCTTAAGGCTCTTTCCTGAGAAACACAAACAAGTTTTTGAAGAGCCTTTTAGGTATCTCAAAATCCACTTCACAGCTTCTCAATGTTCCTTCCCTGGATTACTCATGTATCTGGTCACAACTCCCACTGCATGGGCAATATCCAGTCTGATACAGATCATAGCATACATAAGTGAACCAATAGTTGAAGCATAAGGAACCTTACTCACGTGATCTTGTTCCTCCTCTGACTTGGGTGATTGATTTTTGTTGAGTTTGAAGTGACTGCCTAAGAGTGTGTTAACTGGCTTGACCTTGTTCATATTGAACCTGCTAAGCACATTTTTCACATATTCAGCCTGTGAAAGTCTCAAAGTGCCTTTGACTCGATCTCTAACAATCCTCATGCCAAGGATTTGTTTTGTCGCTCCCAAATCCTTCATTGCAAAGTGCTCTGACATCTGCTTCTTCAGATTATTGATCTCATAAATGCTGGCCCCTGCAATAAACATATAATCCACATACAACAACAAGATGATATAGGAATGGTCAAAGTACTTGACATAGCAGCAGTGATATGCCTGACATCTGCTGTATCCTGCATTTCGCATGAAATTATCAAACTTTTTGTACCATTGTCTAGGAGTTTGCTTCAGACCATACAAGCTTTTCTTTAGTTTACAAATTGAATCTTCTTTTTTCTTGTACCATGAACCCTTCAGGCTGGTGCATATAGATGTCTTCTTCAAGGTCTCCATGAAGAAAAACTGTCTTCACATCTAATTGCTCTAGTAATAGATCTTTGGTAGCAATCATAGCCAGGACCATTCTGATGGTTGTGAGCTTTACCACAGGAGAAAAGATCTCAGAGTAATCAATACCCTGCTTTTGTTGAAAGCCTTTTGCAACAAGTCTGACCTTGTACCTTTTACTGCCATCAAGCTCAGTCTTCACCCGATACACCCACTTTTGTGCAATGTCTTCTTTCCTAGTGGAAGTTCTGTCAGCTCCCATGTCTAGTTTCCTAATAGGGAATCTATTTCCTCCTTCATGGCCAGCTCCCACTTGTTAGAATTTTTATATGTTACGATTTCTTCATAGCTTTGTGGTTCTCGACAATCTATCAACAATATGTAATTTAAAGTTGGTGAGTAACGCTGCGGCGAATGCTTGCTCCTGGCTGACCTCCGAACGGCGACTGGAGTAGTGAATGACTCTGGACTTGCCTGCGGAATAATAGGACCCATTCTCCTTCTCATTCCCATCTCCGTCCTGCTCTGTGTTTTCTGGTAGATCGTCGAACTCTACAAACTCTGACTTCTGAGGAACTACTTCAGAATTTGTATTGGTCTTGTCCTTGTACATCATCTTCTCATTGAAAATCACATTTCTACTTCTGATAATCTTCCGATCCTAATCATCCTAGAAACGATAACCAAATGCTTCGTCTCCATAACCAATGAAATAACATTTCTTTGACTTAGCATCAAGCTTGCTACGTACATCAGGATTGATTAGCACATAAGAAAGACAACCAAAAGTTTTAAGATGAGAAAAATTGACCTCTTTACCGCTCCAGACCTCCTCAGGTAATTTACAGTCTAATGGGACAGATGACCCTCTGTTGATCAGGTAAACTGCAGTGTTGACCGCATCTGCCCAGAAGGTTGGTGGTAGTCCTGCGTTCAATCTCATGCTCTTAGCACGCTCATTGATGGTCTTGTTCATGCGTTCTGCAACTCCATTTTGCTGTGGTGTCCCCGGATTGGTCTTCTTCATTCTGATACCTTGAGCTGCACAGTACTCCTTGAACCCACCATCAATGTACTCACCACCATTTTCAGATTTCAAACATTTCAGTTTTAGATTTGTCTCCGTTTCAACAATGACCTTCCAGGTTTTGAACAGANAAATGTTTCGTCTCCATAACCAATGAAATAACATTTCTTTGACTTAGCATCAAGCTTGCTACGTACATCAGGATTGATTAGCACATAAGAAAGACAACCAAAAGTTTTAAGATGAGAAAAATTGACCTCTTTACCGCTCCAGACCTCCTCAGGTAATTTACAGTCTAATGGGACAGATGACCCTCTGTTGATCAGGTAAACTGCAGTGTTGACCGCATCTGCCCAGAAGGTTGGTGGTAGTCCTGCGTTCAATCTCATGCTCTTAGCACGCTCATTGATGGTCTTGTTCATGCGTTCTGCAACTCCATTTTGCTGTGGTGTCCCCGGATTGGTCTTCTTCATTCTGATACCTTGAGCTGCACAGTACTCCTTGAACCCACCATCAATGTACTCACCACCATTTTCAGATTTCAAACATTTCAGTTTTAGATTTGTCTCCGTTTCAACAATGACCTTCCAGGTTTTGAACAGAGAAAATACATCAGATTTATGCTTCAAAAAGTAAACCCATACATTTCTGCTGTGGTCATTAATGAATGTGACGTAATAGCGAGAGCCTCCAAGAGATGCCACTGGGAAAGGCCCCCACATATCGGTGTGTACCAGTTCTAGTTTTTCTGCCTTTGGCACCTTGTCACCTTTCAAGAACTGACCTTCTTCTGCTTTCCCATGATGCAACTTTCACACATGCCGAAATCAACGGACTTTAGTTCTGGTAGCTTGCCTCTGGACTGAAGCTTTTTCATACCTCTCTGACTTATATGTCCAAGTCTGCAATGTCACATGTCTGTTGTGATCTCTACAACCGTAGTATCAACATTGTTAATTAGATCAATTGTCATATATAGCGTACCAGTCTTCTTACCCCGAGCCAGTACTAGTGCTCCTTTAGTAACCTTCTAGGTGTTATCAGAGAACACTACTGAATGACCTTTTTCATCAAGCTGCCCAACAGATATAAGGTTTTTTTCAGTTCAGGAATGTGTCTAATCTTTTGCAGGATCCATTTGTTTCTGTTAGGGAGTGCAATTTCAACATCTCCCATCCCCACCACGTTCAAAGCTGCTCCATCAGCCATGTATACTTTTCCAAAGTCACCTGAAACATAGTTTTTCATTAACTTCCGGTGGGAGGATGTGTGAAAAGAAGCCCCCGAGTCCAGTATCCAGTTGTCAACAGAGTTATAAACTGCAAGCAATAGCGCATCTTGCACTTCTTTAGTTACAGCGTTATCACTGACGTTCTTCGTCTTCTTAGGATTTTTACAATTTTTATTTATGTGGACAGTTTTGCCACAATTCCAGCAGGTTGCTTACTGACCAGACTTTGACTTGCTCTTGCTTCTATGCTTTGATTTTGACATTCCTTTGTTTGAGCTCCTGTCTTGTGATCTCCCTCTGGAATCAACATTCAGTGCTGAACTCGAACCTGAGATCTCGCCAGAATCTTTTATGCGCACCTCTTCAGCAAGAATCAAATCACGAATATCATCATATTTCAGTTTGGTTTAACCTGCAGAGTTGCTAACTGTCATCCTAATGACTTCCCAACTATTTGACAATGAAGCCAACAATATCAGTGTACGTATCTCATCGTCAAAATCAATTTCAACGGACGATAATTGATTTGTAATAGTGTTGAAATCATTCAAATGTTGAACAACCGACACCTTCCGCCATCTTCAGGTTAAATAACTTTTTCATCAAGTGCTCCTTGTTATTCGTCGATGGTTTTTCATACATACTTGATAAGGTTGCCATAAGTTCTGCTGTCGTCATCTCCTTTATGACATTATGAGCAACGGACCTCGATAGAGTTAATCGAATATCCCCCAGAACCTGTCGATCCAACAGATTCCAATCAGCCTTTTCCATCTTCTCCAGTGGCTTTCCCAGTAGTGGAAGATGAAATTTCTTCCCATAGAGGTAATCCAGGGGAAATGAAAAGAAACTAAAAGAAAAATGAACTAAAAGGGAAGACCCACATCCAGGGGAAATGAAAAGAAAGCTAAATCCGAGCCAAATATAAGAGCTGAAAAACATATCAGAATTTAAGTTAAATCAAACCCAATACATGGGTAAACCGAGCCTGCCAAAGGGGGCAAACAACGCACATCTTTCTAGCATTTATCGTAAACATGAATATCAACAATAGAAACTTTGATAATTTCATTCCAATCATGCATTCGAACAAAGGGTAGCAAGATAAACAAGATATGAACCTCAAACATATTTTTTCAGCTCATAAACATAGTTTCCAACATGTATTTTATCAAGGGGCAGCAAGAGAAGCAAGAAATGAGCCCCAAACATATTTTTCCAACTCATTAACATAGTTTCCAACATGTATTCTATCAAGGGGCGGCAAGATAAACTATATATTGGCCCCAAAGACATCTTTTCCAACTCATGAAATAGTGTCCAGCATGTGTTTTATCAAGAGGCAGCAAGATAAATTAGATATGGGCCCCAAATAATCTTTTTCAACTCATGAAATAGTTTCCAGCATGTGTTTTATCAAGGGCAGCAAGATAAACTAGATATGGACCCCAAATATAATTTCCAACTCATAAAAAAAATGATTTCCAACATGAATCCAACCCAAAAGAGCCAAATTACTAACATGGGAAAAATAAAGTAAAATTTACAGCATTTTTCATTTCCAAAGAACTAAAACCGCACCCAACAAATGGGTCAAAACAAAACAAAATTTTCAGCATTTTCCCTCTCCAAAGAGATCAAAGTCTTACCCAACAACAACAACAACAAAGCCTTAGGGCATGTTTGGGGCAGCTGCAGCTTATCCAGCTTCTGCTGATAAGCAACTTATCCTGATAATCTGCTGATGAGCAGCTGATCCGGATAAGCTGTCTGGCTGTTTGGTTGGCGCTTATGGAAAACAACTGATTGTGAAAAATTGACCATTTTGCCCCTGTTCTGAATAAGCAGTTTAGCTGTTTGGTTAGTGCGTTTTGTAAACAGTTTATTTGAAATTTTTTTTCATTAAATGTATAATCTGTGCAGCAGAATCTGTTCTTTTCTAAACAAAATTAAAGATAAATGTTCAGACAAGAAAATACCAAAAAGTTGAGTTATATTCATATAACTAAAGCATATCCGATCACATCAAACGAATATGTTACACATACAAAAGTCAAACGCATATGTACATACTACTACAAAGTATAATAAGAGCCCATAAAGAAGAAAAAATAACATGTTAAAATGATAAGTAGAAATATGATGATATTGACTTTATAATGTAGCAACATATCACGACCCATGCCACCTGCATCTGACACTCCAAAACCCTGAGCAAACCTGTCCGACTGCGATATTCTAGAAACGGAAGAACTCGAACCACATGTGGCGTTCTCCTGTTGTGGCACTGTTGAACTCCTAGCAGTTGTGTCCAATTGGGAGCACGTAGAAATAGTTCCACTGTCGGCCCACCTGAAGAATTTGCAGTCGTCCGGTCCTTGTCCCCACAGCGGGCACCTGTAGAATTGTCGTCCGTAACTATGTGTCTGTCGTGATGTGAAAAGCAATGACGGTAGCCCACATCGACACATCATTTGCCCCGACTTCTCTGAATATCTCGAGCTCATTGTCCTGTAATTATGTTAAAAAACGGTAATCAGTCAAAAATTTGAGGGAATAAAAAAAAAACTTAACAAACCAAATTGTGAAAGCAATTGTTGCAATAGAGTTATTTGGTCACCTGCATCTAAGACCACTCTTATTAACTTCATAAGAGTAATAGAATATCACTTTAATTTCATATAACAATCTGAAACATTAATATTTACAAAAATATTAATATTGCATAGGAGCATCGAAACATTAATATAGGGTGATTACATATTAATGTTTAGGATATTATATAGTGCTTCAACGTGATAATAAAAGAAAATTTAAATGATGAAGAAGAAATCTATAACTTATAAAGAAAGCTAAAAAGGGATTTTGAATTGAAACCATCCAAAATTTCGAAAGATGGAAGAAGAACAATGATCATCCTATGGAAAAAAAACCATATCAATAAAATTGAAACCATCCAAAATTTTGAGATAACATTGAATCCAACATACCCTAATTTCGACCCCAATGGGTCATACCATAGTAGCGGTTGCCATCCAAGCTACATATGCATGATACTGGAACCAAGAATAAAGCGCAAAGAGTTGCATGAGTAAGGATTTTCTCCTAACAACACTATAAATAAATCAGTTTTATATCAACAGACGCATACATTTCTCATCTAACCAAGCTATATAAAGCAACCATATAAAGATTTCCAAGCTATATAAGAACTTCCATGTATCCAA
>JXCR01144089.1:202067-216158 GCA_002079205.1 Phalaenopsis hybrid cultivar | reverse complement strand
TCCCTATCCTCCTCATAAGCTAACAATTAGAGGGAATCCAAACTACATGCCAAACCTTCACTCTAGTTGAGTTCAACATGGATTAACCATGGGAAGTTCAACAATGGAAAATTTTATCTCTAAGACATTATGAACCTGTTATCACCTTCCCTAAACAAGCCCGAGCTAAGCCATGACTTCTCTATGCTTATAAAAGGGTTAACCTTAGAAGACCATAAAGAGAAGATGAGAGAAGTAATCCATATACACTTTTCAATTCTAGATATACTCGAGAAATATAACTTTGCCAATAGACTAAGGAGTTGAAACCCCATACTATTAGCCCTTGACCTCCGTTGCTCTTTTTCAATTTCCATTCCTAAAAATAGGACTTTTTTCGGGTTTAACATAAAACTTTCCAAAACTTCAAATTAACCACTCCAAAACCTTCACTGAACTTCACAAAGAAGTTCTCAATCAATACTGAGTCTTCTCATTGGCTCCATACTATTCCAAGCCCAAGTCATGAACTTATTTCAGTGAAATCATACACCTGCTTGATTTCAATTCAAATTGAGCATACTAAGAGTTTCACAAGGACTTGGAGATCATTCCAGACAAACTTGATTGAAGCTTCACTTTGTTAAGCTAAGGTATGGGCTCTTCAACCTACTTTAGGCTCAGGTTTATCATTTGTTAAGTGAACCATTTCACAACCCATACATCACCATATGGATGGGTTTTCCCTCGTACAATGATGCTCTGAGAACAAATTTCTCTCAATTTCATGAAGAATCGAGTGAGATATTGTTCCTAGATCGATGACAAATCTCTGTTAATTCTCCTGCAGGGACGATGAACGGATGTCGTTCATTTCTGTGTAGCGGAAATGAACATATCTGATCTTATCAAACTGCGGCTTAATCCATACAAAATAAATAACACCATGGGCCACATCTATACTTGTGTGGATTCCCCCAGCCAATAAGATGCGCCACTTAGGATTTTGGCAAATCCAACGTTTAAGCTGGCGCTATGTGAGTTAAATAAGAAAATCCGAATGTTCTTATTTAATTAATTACGAAAAATGTTAAAAATACATATCTTTTTACAGAAAAATCAAAAAAATAAAATAAAAATACCACTGGATTCGAAAAAATTAGGAGAATATTATGAACTTAAAATCAAATTTTAAATAATTATATTAAAATTTTCATTATATAATTACCCTCTCGAGTAATTTAATTATTAAAAACTATTTATAAATTCAAAATTTTTGAATATTTTAGGAAATTATCTTTAAGCCCTTAAAAACTTTCCCTGATTTTTCTAAGGCTAGAAAAACTCCCTAAAACTCAATTTCCTAGTTTTTTTTATCAAATTTTGTGATTATCTTTAAAAATAATTGTAGAAAATGAAAAAAATTGAAATTAAAATGAGAAATGGTTAGAAAACTTAAAGTGACATTTTTTAACTCTAAAATACAAAATTTTTAACCATTAATGACAAATTTTTAACCATTTACAAATTTAAAAATGACATTTAATCTCTACAGTCAAAATTGAAAATTACATATTTAATCTTATATTTCATTAAGCATGGACACAGCCTTTAGTGAGTTATAGGGTTGACCAAACCCTTATCATTTGACCTAAATGACATAGGGTCTAACCAGCTCCTCAAGACCATTGAGTCTAACCCCATAGACTCAAAAAACAAGACATTTAAGTCTAATTAACCTATACTTAAACTGAATCTTGGTTAAACCAAGTAAAGACACATAAGTTCCATCTAGCTAAACCCAAACATCTTAATTAGGTTAACTTCTAATAAAGTCTAAACCACTATTAGACTTAATTAACCCTAGTGAAACCTTAAATACATTAGGTTTAACTAGATAAAACCCTAATTAAGTCTAAACCACAACTAGACTTAACTAAACCTAGTTAAACCTTAAATATATTAGGTTTAACTCAACAAAACCCTAAATAAGTATAAACCCTAATTAGACATATTTAATCAATTAAACCTTACCTAAATTTGGTTTAATTAATTATAAACCCTAATTTGACTTAACTCAAATCAAATCTAATTGATCATTAAACTTACCTAAATTAGGTTTAATTAACCTTAAACACAAATTAGACTTAACCTTAATTAATTATAATTAATCAATTAAACCTTAGCAAAATTAGATTTAATTAATCCTAAACCTAAATTAGACCTACCCCTAATTTAGTCTAATTAATCAATTAAACCTTACCTAAATAAGATTTAATTAATTATAAACCCTAATTAGACTTAACCTTAATTAAGTCTAATTAATCATTTAAACCTTACCGAAATTAGGTTTAATTAATCCTAAACCCTAATTAGAGTTAACCCTAAATAAGTTTAATCAATCAATTAAACTTTAGACCCTAATTGAACTTAACCCTAATTAAGTTTAATTAATCAATTAAACCTAACTTACATTACGTTTAATTAACCTTAAAACCCTTGTTAGACTTAACCCAAATTAAACCTTACTTGCATTAAATTTAATTAACCTTAAATCCTAAGTAAACTTATCCGTAATTTAGTTTAATTAATCAATTAAACCTTACTTACATTAGGTTTAATTAACCTTAAACCCTAGTTAGACTTAACCCTAATTAAGTCTAATTAAACTAATAAACCTTACCTAAATTAATTATTATTAATCCCAAACCCATATTAGACTTATCTCTAATTAAGTCTAATTAATCAATTACACCTTACTTAGATTAGGTCTCGTTAACCTTAAAACCTAATTAGATTTAACCTTAATTAAGTCTAATTAAATAATTAAAGCTTACCAAAATTAAGTTTAATTAATCTTAAACCCTAATTAGACTTAACCCTAATTAAGTTTAATTAAACAATTAAACCTTACCTAAATTAGCTTTAATTAACTTTAAACACTAATTATACATAACCTTAATTAACTATAATTGATCAATTAAACCTTACTAAAATTAGGTTTAATTAATCATAAACTCTAATTAGATGTAACCCTAATTAAGCCTATATAATCAATTGAACCTTACCTAAATTTTGTTAAATAAATCTTAAACCATAATTAGACTTAACCCTAATTAAGTTTAATTAATCAACTAAACCATATCTAAATTATGTCTAATTAAACTTAAGCCCTAATTAACTTTAACCTTAATTAAGTCTAATTAATCAATTAAACCTAACCTAAATTAGGTTAAATTAATCTTAAACCTAATTAAGTCTAATTGATCAATTAAGCCTTACTTATATTAGGTTTAATTAACTTTAAACCCTAATTAGACTTAACCCTAATTAAGTCTAATTAATCAATTAAACCTTACCTACACAATGTTTAATTAACTTTAAACCCTAATTAGACTTAACCCTAATTAAGTTTAACTAATGAATTAAAGCACGCTTAACATTAAACCTAATTAGACTTAACCCTTTTTTAGTTTAATTATTCAGTTAAACTTTACTTAAATTAGGTTTAATTAACCTTAAACCTTAATTAACCTTAATTAAGTCTAATTAATCAATTAAACATTACCTAAATTATGTTTAATTAATCTTAAACCATAATTAGACTTAACCCTAATTTAGTATAATTAATCAATTAAACCTTTCTTAAATTAAGTTTAATTAACCTTAAACCTATTTAGATAGCTCTAATTAAGTCTAATTAGTCAATTAAACCTTTCCTAAATTAGGTTTAATAAATTTTAAACCCTAATTAGACTTAACCTTAATTAAGTCTAATTAATCATTTAAACCTTACTTACGTTAGGTTTAATTAACCTTAAACCATAATTAGACTTAACGCTAATTAAGTCTAATTAATCAATTAAACTTTACTTACATTAGGTTTAATTAACCTTAAACCCTAGTTACTCAAAACCATAATTAAGTTTAATTAATTAAGTAAACCTTACCTATATTAGGATTAATTAATTCCAAACCATAATTAGACTTAACCTTAATTAAGTCTAATTAATTATTTAAAGCTTATCTAAATTAGGTTTAGTTAAGCCTAAACGTTGATCTGGTCTAATGCCTAATTAGACCTAATTAATCAATTAAACCTTATCTGCATTAGGTTTAATTAACCTTAAACCCTAATTAGATTTAAGCCTAATTAAGTCTAATTATTCAATTAAACTTTACTTACATTCTGTTTAATTAACCTTAAACCCCAATTAAGTTTAATTAATCAATTCAACCTTACTTAAATTAATTTTAAGTAATCCAAAACCCTAACTAGACTTAACCTTAATTAATTCTAATTAATCAATTAAACCTTAGTTACATTAGGTTTAATTATACTTATACCCTAATTAGACTTAACCTCAATTAAAGTTAATTAATCAATTAAACCTTACTTACTTTAGGTCTAAATATCTTGAAACCCGAATTGGACTTCACCCTAATTAAGTCTAATTAATCAGTTAAACCTTACCTAAATTAGGTTTAATTAACATTAAACCTCAATCTTACCTTAGATTCAACATATACTAAACCTAAATCAAACCTTTTAACTTAGGTTCAACTCAAATTGAACCTAAGTCAACATCAACTTTATGTTCAACCCAAATTGAACCTAATTCAACTTCAAACTTAGGTTCAACCCAACTTGAACCCATGTTAAATAAACCTTAGCTTCAATATATACTAAACCTAAATCAATCCTTTAACTTAGGTTCAACTCAAATTGAACCTAAGTTAACACCAACTTTAGGTTCAACTCAAATTTAACCTAATTCAACTTCACACTTATGTTCAACCCAGTTTGAACCCAAATTAAACAAACCTTAGGTTCAACATTGAACCTAAATCAGACCTTTAACTTAGGTTCAACTCAGATTTGACCTAAGTCAACATCAATCCTTAGGTTCAAACCAACTTGAATNCTTTAGGTTCAACTCAAATTTAACCTAATTCAACTTCACACTTATGTTCAACCCAGTTTGAACCCAAATTAACCAAACCTTAGGTTCAACATTGAACCTAAATCAGACCTTTAACTTAGGTTCAACTCAAATTTGACCTAAGTCAACATCAATCCTTAGGTTCAAACCAACTTGAACCTAACTCAAATCAAATCCTTAGGTTCAACCGAACTTGAACCTAAGTCAACTCAAACCCTTAAGTTCAACCCAACTTGGACTTAAGTTAACACAAACCCTTAAGTTCAATACAACTTGAACCTAAGCCAACTCAAACCTTTAAGTTCAATCCAATTTGAACTTAAGTTAACAAAAACCCTTAGGTTCAATCCAACTTGAACCTAAGTCAACTGAAACCCTTAGGTTCAATCTAACTTGAAACTAAGCCAACTCAAAGCCTTAGGTTCAACCAAAATTGAACCTAATCCAACTCAAACACTTAAGCTCAACCCAATTTGAACCTAATTCAATTCAAACTCCTTAGGTTCAACCCAACTTGAACCCAATCCAACTCACACTCTTAAGTTCAAATCAAGTGGAGCCAAAGTCAAATTAAACCCCTAGGTTCAATCTAACTTAAATCGAATTCAATTCAAACCTTCAAGTTCAACCTAAAGTGAACTTAAATTAAACTCTTAGTTTCAACTCAAGTTAACTTAAATATTAAAATTTATGTTCAACCTACATTGAACTTAAATTAACCAAACTCTAAGTACTAATCATATTGGACTTAAGACTATTTCAAATCTTAGGTTCAATATTAAACCAAATCAACCTTGGATCCCAATTACATTGGATCTAAAACATCTTAAGTCTTAACTATATTTGACATAAACCATTTTAAATCATTGGGTTCTACCTATATTCAACTTAAAATGTTTTAAGTTTTACCTATATTGNTCAAGTGGAGCCAAAGTCAAATTAAACCCCTAGGTTCAATCTAACTTAAATCGAATTCAATTCAAACCTTCAGGTTCAACCTAAAGTGAACTTAAATTAAACTCTTAGTTTCAACTCAAGTTAACTTAAATAATAAAATTTATGTTCAACCTACATTGAACTTAAATTAACCAAACTCTAAGTACTAATCATATTGGACTTAAGACTATTTCAAATCTTAGGTTCAATATTAAACCAAATCAACCTTGGATCCCAATTACATTGGATCTAAAACATCTTAAGTCTTAACTATATTTTACATAAACCATTTTAAATCATTGGGTTCTACCTATATTCAACTTAAAATGTTTTAAGTCCTACCTATATTANATGTTTCATCCTGTCAATTTTATATGTTTAGGACTTACATTCATGTGAAACGATCACACAAGTAACCTAGAAGATGTGAGGATTTAGGTTGTGACAAACGACAACCTTAGAATTCTAAGACGAGTTAGGGCTTATATTATACAGCACAGTTGTACAAAGGCCTAAAGATGAGGTGAGAATTTATGTTGCATAAGCAAACAATCTGAATATCCAATGGCTTGTTTGTTTTAGTTCTAAGGAAGGAATGGTTTAGCTGGAGAAGACAGGCTTTGCTGTTGAAGATGGTCATGCTGCCCACCATGTTAGCTCCAAGCTCCTCATTGTGGCATGTTTATGTTTTCTAGGGTGTCAAGTTCTGATGTTAAATCAGAAGGCCCTATGGTTGAAGTTCTTGAAATATTATAAGGGATGCTAAAGTTAATTCNACCGAAGTCACATAAGAAAACTCTCGATAAAAATCAGGAAATATTATCTTCAAGGAGTTCAAAAGGATATAAATTTTCAATGAAATTGGACAAAGAGGTGTGAAATAGGATTGGTTCNCTACTACTTACATTGAACTATCAACACTATTTTGCTTGAGGAGTGGCCCGTAAGAAGCTGTCGGTCGCCGAACTCAAAATCCTGTCGCCCGCTTCGGAAGGACATTTTAATTTACATGTATATAAGTTCAGAAAAATATGAAATCAAACNCTACTACTTACATTGAACTATCAACACTATTTTGCTTGAGGAGTGGCCCGTAAGAAGCTGTCGGTCGCCGAAATTAAAATCCTGTCGCTCGCTTCGGAAGGACATTTTAATTTACATGTATATAAGTTCAGAAAAATATGAAATCAAAGTGATACCATATTTTTCATAGTTTAAATGAAAGAGCACTATACCTCAAACCCTGTGTCTATCCCAAATGATAAATACAAGACATAAGGGTGAGGCTCGATCAAATAGAGTAAAAACTATATGACATCCGTTTGGTCTGGGAATCCATTTTATTTGCCGACAATTTCCCCTATTTAATATGAAGAATTAAATAAGGTTTATATTAAGCTGGGTTCGGACAAGCTTCCTATAAGAGCGAGCCCCTTTAGTTAATTACATGTTAGATAACCGAAGTCACATAAGAAAACTCTCGATAAAAATCAGGAAATATTATCTTCAAGGAGTTCAAAAGGATATAAATTTTCAATGAAATTGGACAAAGAGGTGTGAAATAGGATTGGTTCAAGTTTGGAACATTTTGTTTTTGGAATCCAAAGGAGGAAGGACTAGGGGATGTCATGGATCCGGAGGAGAACCTTGGTGACTTCCAAGTCTATCCTATTGTATGGCTTCAGTTTTGAGAAGAAATATTTGAATGTTTCATCCTGTCAATTTTATATGTTTAGGACTTACATTCATGTGAAACGATCACACAAGTAACCTAGAAGATGTGAGGATTTAGGTTGTGACAAACGACAACCTTAGAATTCTAAGATGAGTTAGGGCTTATATTATACAGCACAGTTGTACAAAGGCCTAAAGATGAGGTGAGAATTTATGTTGCATAAGCAAACAATCCGAAAATCCAATGGCTTGTTTGTTTTAGTTCTAAGGAAGGAATGGTTTAGCTGAAGAAGACAGGCTTTGCTGTTGAAGATGGTCATGCTGCCCACCATGTTAGCTCCAAGCTCCTCATTGTGGCATGTTTATGTTTTCTAGGGTGTCAAGTTCTGATGTTAAATCAGACGACCCTATGGTTGAAGTTCTTGAAATATTATAAGGGATGTTAAAGTTAATTTGAGTGATACCGATTAGGATCCTACAGTTCCCACATTCCGGTACCACTATTTTTTATTGGATTCACTTTGTCCAAATGAATTTACTAAACTCAACTTAATGAGTTCCACACTTTCATTTAGATCGTGGGAAGCCTCGTTAGCAACCGTAGGTTACCTCCTCCAAGGGATTCCCAATCATTCAATAGAAACGTCATAATTTAGTTGTAGTTGTGGTTTTTGTGATGTTTATGATTAAATTTTGAGTTGTTTTATATTTTGAATGTTGTGGAGGTGAATTTTATCTTAGTTGGTTTTAGTTTGGGTTTGGTTTTGCGACTATTCTAGCAGTTTTGGTTTTGATGCAGGGTGACATCATTGTTTAGCATGCAAGTTCGTATTTTGGTTATACATGTAGGTGAGTAAGTACAGTAACGTACTAAAAAAAGTATGGGAAATCAAAAATGCAAGTAAATAAATCACAATAAAAGTGTACTTGGATGGTCTTCCCATCATCTCCAACTGAAACTCAAAATGTATGTAAGGGCATTTTATGTAAAGCGGGCAAAATAATGTTTTTAGATTATATCTTGGTGAGTCCTTAATGGTTTGCTTACGGACAATTTTATTAAACAAAACATATCAAGTTTAGTAGACCTCCGAGGTTTCCAACAGGTTAGGGGAAAAAGGCAGGCCCATGCTTTCCCCTCACTGCCAGGTGAAAAGTCTCAAGCTCATTTAAACTTATTATGTTTCTTAATAATCAATTATGTATGTATTTCTAGTGTTCAATGAACAATGATGTTTCAATTATCCCTATGAGTAGGGTGATTACCACTTATCATTCAATTTGAGAATTATGCAAGAGAAGACCCTTAAAGGGTCAAGTTAGTGTTACTAAGACACTTGGCCAATTTTTATTGNAACAATGATGTTTCAATTATCCCTATGAGTAGGGTGATTACCACTTATCATTCAATTTGAGAATTATGCAAGCGAAGACCCTTAAAGGGTCAAGTTAGTGTTACTAAGACACTTGGCCAATTTTTATTTTAACTTGGGCTTGTAGTGTTTTAAAGTTGTTCAATTTTCATTCATTTTTCTAATCTTCATTTAACCAAATTTGATTTAGCTTAAGTCACCACCAAGTCCTTAAGATCCTGATGGATGTCTTAGTCACTTTGAAAGAGATTAAATTTTAAGTGATAATAATTCATCATCAAAATATTTGAGTGTCGCTAGAACACCACATAGGGGTATTAAATTAATGAGTTATTAACACCCAAAATTTTACCCCTTAGTCTAGGATCATTTAATTTGGTAGACTGCCAAATTTTAATCGTCTAGGAAATTTTAAATTTATCCTTTAATTAGAAAAATGTGAGATTGGTTTCTACCACGTAATTTCTTGTGTTTCAATAATCCAAATATATCAATTAGGATCAAAGGCTGTCCATTTCCTTTTCTTGAATTAAGCCTAAATGTTAATTAAGGCTAAATTTCTAAAATCACACTTTTCTGCCTAAGCCTCTATCACTTCATAATCCATCAAATTTAATTCAAATGACTTTAGAATTTTCATCCCACCTCACTTTTGGGTCAATTAAGACATTAGAGGAGAAAATGTGATTTTTCAATNATCACACTTTTCTGCCTAAGCCTCTATCACTTCATAATCCATCAAATTTAATTCAAATGACTTTAGAATTTTAATCCCACCTCACTTTTGGGTCAATTAAGACATTAGAGGAGAAAATGTGATTTTTCAAATTTTAATTTAATTTTCATAATTATTTATATGCAACAATTGGATTTTTTAAAGAAAATTCAACACCTTGACCAGAGTAAAGCCTAATCCATTGAAATTTTTACTGGAGGTAAACTTAGACCAGGGAAACAATTAGGATAGATTTCGTGATTTTTTTTAGTTTAATTTAAATTATTAAAATTATTTATTTTCTTTATTATTAATTAATTATAAAATATTTTAAATGTGGAAAATCAAGTTTTACTTTTTTATTAAATTTTTCTCACGTCAAAAAACCCATAGGAACCATTTTTACATTTTTTTTATTTTTCTTTGATTTATTAGAATTTTTCAAGTGAAAGATTAAAAAAATCATTTTTTAGCCTTTACAAATTATTTTAAGTTTTAAAATTCAATATGTTCACTTAGAAAATTAGGAAAAATAATCCAATTATACCTAAGTGCTTAGGAAGCAATTTATAGCATTTCCATGAATTTTATAAATTTGTGATTTTTATTATTTTTTAACTTATTAAAAATTTAAAATAGGCTTAAAAATGAAGTTTTTATTTTATTTACAATTTTATTTTTAGAAAATTCTTCTGATCACAGAGAGCACCCAAAACTAATTTTTATAATTTTTTGAGTTTATTTTAATTATTAAACATTATTTTAGTATCAATAATGTCATTTAACTTATAAAATCAATTTGAGTTATCAAAAGAGCTCCAAATATTTTGGAAATTTTATGGGAAGTTCTCTGAACTTTAAATAATAGTGGAGATTAAAAATCAAGTCATTTAGATGTTTTTTTTCCCAAATTAATTTTATTTATGCTTTAGGGTTTTGTAAGAGTTAAGTGTGTTGTTAATGACTTGACACATGAAAAATTTACCAAAGTGTTCTCTGGTCACAGTAGACCTTCCAAAATTTTTGTAGATTTTTCTAAGCAACATGCTAATTAATATGATTAACTTATTCGACTAATAAACATAAACTTAAAAAATATGGATCTCTATCTAGAGTTATTTTCTAACTTTAAAAAAATTAAAGGATATCTCCCATGACAAAGGCAACAACATGCCAAAATATGAAGCCATGATGAATGTCTACATGCATGGAGAGTTAAAAAACTCAAATAAGTAGTTAATTATTTAAAAATAAAATATGCATTAAATAAACTTCAAAATTTTCACATTGTTCTTCTCTGTTCACTGAGCACTAGGATATTTTTATTTTATTTTTGTGATTTTTCTACACCAAGATATGGAGTTTTGAAGATAGGGAGAATTTTCTAAATTATTTAATTTCCTATTTATCTACTTAAAAGCACGGCGCCACGCAATCAAATGACGGCTCAGAAAATACATGTGGCGTGCTCTGGTTGGACGTCGCCTTCCATGTAGCCGCTGACTCGACCCGCGCTTTATGAAACACACTCCCATCTGACGCAACTAGAGCCCTCCATTTCATAGATGTACGATCCAACAGCTTTGCATCATCATCCCCAAATAGAATGAACCCGTGATCGNCCCGCGCTTTATGAAACACACTCCCATCTGACGCAACTAGAGCCCTCCATTTCATAGATGTACGATCCAACAACTTTGCATCATCATCCCCAAATAGAATGAACCCGTGATCATTAACACTAAAACCCTAATATCTCACTTATTTCTCAACCAAATGACCTCAGGTTTGATCTTATGGACTCGTCTAAGTGACACGAACACATTCATGTGGTAAACATGCCGTTAAACTAACCCTAAGCAAATGGAGAATAAAAACAGGCTCGGGAAGAGGGGAAGTTCAAAACCTTTACTCTAAGAAGGGAAGCTTCAATCAGAGGTGCTTGACACATTCATGAAGATCCGAGAAGGCTAGGGATTGAGCCTCTGGTCATTGTGAAAGGTCTAGACCCAAATTCGATGAAGGTTGAATTTGGGTGTTGATCAAATTCTAGTGTAGAGGCTCTCTGTGAGGAGGGTTTGATAGGGATTTTTCTTCTTTCACTGTGGTGAAGGTGTGGGTGAGTTTAATTTAATTTTTGTTCACTGTGGAGGTGTGGAGAGTTTGTTCCTATCTTTGGCAACGACTTAAGCTCAAAAATTGAACTCCGACAAGGGGAATTAGGGCAAGGAAGTGGTTGGGTTGCTCTGAGAAGGTCTTAGAGAGGTTATGGGAGAAATTTAGAGGAGTCTCCTTGAGAAAATTCCAGCACCTTTCTCTTGGCCGTGAAGGGGCCATTATGTAGCCTTGACCAGAGAGGGAAGCTTAGGGCATGGTTATGGGTGTAAAGGCTTTCTTAGGTGGAGGATTGAGGAGATCCTAAGGTTAATTAGGGTGAGGTGGCCTCTAGGGTTGAGATTAGGATTTATTTGGCCTTAGGGCTCTCAATTTTTGGGGTATTTTNCATTATGTAGCCTTGACCAGAGAGGGAAGCTTAGGGCATGGTTATGGGTGTAAAGGCTTTCTTAGGTGGAGGGTTGAGGAGATCCTAAGGTTAATTAGGGTGAGGTGGCCTCCAGGGTTGAGATTAAGATTTATTTGGCCTTAGGGCTCTCAATTTTTGGGGTATTTCGATGACTAGGCTGGTCAGCAGGGCTAGGGGAGGTGGCCATGAGGTGAGGTGAGTCAGGGGGAGGCTTAATTATGATTTACCCCCAAGGGTTAGTGATGATGAGGGATATTTTTTATTATGGCCCAAAAATGGCCATGAATCCCATAATTTAGGGATCCATTGGTCCATATCTTGCTTGGGTGGGTTTATTGTTATTTAGCATGGTCCAAAGGAAGAGCTTAGTGGCTGTGGAGACACATATTTGGTGACTTTAGGATGTTTAGGACAATTTTGGTGTATGAGTTCAATTTGGGTCCAAATGACAAAAGGTTGGGTTTGGGTTAGGATAGCCATGACTTTGGGCCCACNTTAGTGGCTGTGGAGACACATATTTGGTGACTTTAGGATGTTTAGGACAATTTTGGTGTATGAGTTCAATTTTGGTCCAAATGACAAAAGGTTGGGTTTGGGTTAGGATAGCCATGACTTTGGGCCCAAATAATTGATCAAAAATGGGTAGATGATTGCAATCAAATTTTTTGGTGAAGGATTGAAATGATTTTGAGTTCAATTGGGGTTCAATTTGAATGATTTTGGAAATTTGGTCATTTTGGGCATGTTGGGCTCGACTTGGGTTTAGATTGGGCTAGGCTTAGGCTAAGTCTAAATTTATTGTTGAAAATGGTCAAAATGAATGTGATGAAGAGTTTTAAACATAAATTGGGGGCCAATTTTGGGGCTAAGGAAATCAATTTGGTGAAATTTGGAGACAGNGAAATTTGGTCATTTTGGGCATGTTGGGCTCGACTTGGGTTTAGATTGGGCTAGGCTTAGGCTAAGTCTAAACTTATTGTTGAAAATGGTCAATATGAATGTGATGAAGAGTTTTAAACATAAATTGGGGGCCAATTTTGGGGCTAAGGCAATCAATTTGGTGAAATTTGGAGACAACCAATTTGGGGTAAAATTAAGGTTTTTGGACTTAGGTCAAAATTAAATAAAATTGAAGCTTCGCCAAAGCTAATTGAAGGTCATGTTTTATGGGTAGGAGTTTTATGAAGAGTTTAGGATTCAAATTGAGGCCAATGGAGTAGGCTATGGGGTTCAATTTGGTGAGATTAAGTCATGGTGCCAAAATTTGAAGTTTGACCTAGATCAGAATTGAGCTCAAAGCATGGGCCATTTGAGTTTGTATTTGACTTAAATTTCTCATATGGAAGGTGAATTTGAGTTTAGGTTTGAAATTGGGGGATATTGGGACCAAATTGATAGACATTTGAGGTAAAGTTGGGGAAATCTGGCCTTTAAAGGTAACTTGGGGGTTTTGGTCAAAATGATCAAATTGGTTAAATTGGGTCCAATTAAGGCGTCCAAATGGGTTTTGGAAATATTTGGAGTGATTTTCGTGGGTTTGGGAAAGTTTGGGGTTCCAAGGATATTTTTGTAATTTTGGCTATTTTTGGGGTATTTTGGTAAATTTGGCAATTTTGGACAATTTTTGGTAATTTGANTGGGGGATATTGGGACCAAATTGATAGACATTTGAGGTAAAGTTGGGGAAATCTGGCCTTTAAAGGTAACTTAAAGGTTTTGGTCAAAATGATCAAATTGGTTAAATTGGGTCCAATTGAGGCGTCCAAATGGGTTTTGGAAATATTTGGAGTGATTTTCGTGGGTTTGGGAAAGTTTGGGGTTCCAAGGATATTTTTGTAATTTTGGCTATTTTTGGGGTATTTTGGTAAATTTGGCAATTTTGGACAATTTTTGGTAATTTGAGTATTTTCAAAAAGTTTGAAATGATTTTTGAACAAATTTGGATAT
>JXCR01144089.1:187219-202061 GCA_002079205.1 Phalaenopsis hybrid cultivar | reverse complement strand
ATCAAATATAAAATCCTCAACCTCCAGAATATTATTAAATTTTATTTAAAAGATTGTGATAGGAGGTGACTCCTAAAGCAACACGGAATCGGATATAAAATCCTTAACCTTTAGAATATCGCAGGGTTTAATTTGAAAGATTGCGATAGGAGGAGATCCTAAAGAAATACAAAATCAGATATAAAATCCTCAACCTCCAGAATATCATTGAGTTTTATTTATAAAGGATTACGATTGGAGGGGACTCCTAAAGCAACGAGAAATTGGATATAAAATCCTCAACCTCTAGAATATCACAGGATTCAATTTGAAAGATTGAGATAAGAGGAGATCCTAAAGCAACACAAAATCAGATAGAAAATCCTCAACCTCTAGATTATCATTAAATTTTATATAAAGGATTGCGATAGGAGGGGACTCCTAAAGCAACGCAGAATTGGATATAAAATCCTCAACCTCTAGAATATCACAAGATTTTATTTGAAAGTTTGCGATAAGAGGTGATCCTAAAGCAACGCGGAATCAAATGTAAAATCCTCAACCTCCAGAATATCGTTGAATTTTATTTAAAGTATTGCGATAGGAGGGGACTCTTAAAGCAATGCGGAATCGGATATAAAATCCTCAACCTCTAGAATATCGCAGGAGTTGATTTGAAAGATTGCGATAGTTGGAGATCCTAAGGCAACTTGGAATCGGATATAAAATCCTCAAACTCCTGAATATCATTGAATCTTATTTAAGGAATTGTGATAGGAGAGGACTCCTAAAGCAATGTAGAATCGGATATAAAATCCTCAACCTCTAGAATATCGCAGGNCAACCTCTAGAATATCACAAGATTTTATTTGAAAGTTTGCGATAAGAGGTGATCCTAAAGCAACGCGGAATCGAATGTAAAATCCTCAACCTCCAGAATATCGTTGAATTTTACTTAAAGTATTGCGATAGGAGGGGACTCTTAAAGCAATGCGGAATCGGATATAAAATCCTCAACCTCTAGAATATCGCAGGAGTTGATTTGAAAGATTGCGATAGTTGGAGATCCTAAGGCAACTTGGAATCGGATATAAAATCCTCAAACTCCTGAATATCGTTGAATCTTATTTAAGGAATTGTGATAGGAGGGACTCCTAAAGCAATGTAGAATCGGATATAAAATCCTCAACCACTAAAATATCGCAATATTTGATTTGAAAGATTGCAAAAGGAGGAGATTCTAAAGAAACGTGGAATTAGATATAAAATATTCAACCTCTAGAATATCATTGAATTTAATTTAAAGGATTGCGAAAGGAGGGGATTCCTAAAGCAACACAAAATCAGATATAAAATCGTCAACCCATAGAATATCGCAGGATTTGATATCAAAGATTGTGATAGGAGAAGATCCTAAAGCAACGCAGAATAGGATATAAAATCCTCAACCTCCAGAATTTTGATTTGAAAGATTGCAATAGGAGGAGATCCTAAAGCAACGTGAAATTAGATATAAAATCCTCACCCTCCAGAAATTGATTTGAAAGTTTGCAAAAGGAGGAAAACTCAAAGCGACACGAAATTGGATATAAAATCCTCAACCTCTAAAATATTGTTGAATTTTATTTGAAGAATTGCGATAGGAGAGGCTTCTAATGCAATGCGGTATCGGATGTGAAATCCTCAACCTCTAAAATTTTATTTGAAAGATTGCAATAGGAGGGGCTCTTAAAGCATTGCGATATCGGATTTGAAATCCTCAACCTCTAGAATTTGATTTGAAAGATTACAATAGGAGTGGCTGCTAAAGCAACGTGGTATCAGATGTTAAATCTTAATCCTCTAGAATTTGATTTGAAATATTGCTATAGGAGAGGCTCCTAAAGCAATGTGTATCGGATGTGAAATCCTAAACCTCTAGAATTTTATTTAAAAGATTGCAATAGGAGGGAATCCTAAAGTAATGCTGTAATCGATGTGAAATCTNTAGGAGAGGCTCCTAAAGCAATGTGTATCGGATGTGAAATCCTAAACCTCTAGAATTTTATTTAAAAGATTGAAATAGGAGGGAATCCTAAAGTAATGCTGTATTCGATGTGAAATCATAAACCTCTAGAATTTGATTTAAAAGATTGCAAAAGAAGGGGCTCCTAAAGCAATGGAGAATCAAAAGTGAAATCCTCAACCTCTAGATTTGATTTGAAAGATTGCAATAGGAGGGGCTTCTAAAGCAATGCGGTATCAAATGTGAAATCCTAAACCTCTAGAATTTAATTAGAAAGATTGTAATAGGAGGGGCTCCTAAAGCAATGCGATATCAGATGTGAAATCCTCAACCTCTAGAATTTGATATGAAAGATTTCAATAGAAGGGGCTCCTAAAGCAACGTGGTATCAGATGCGAAATCCTAAACCTATAGAATTTAATTTGAAAGATTGCAATAGGAGGGGCTCCTAAAGCAACGCGGTATCAAATGTGAAATCCTCAACCTCTTAAATATCAGGTGAATCATTGTTAAGCAATGTGGAATTGGATGTGAAATCCTCATCATCTAAAATATCGTGGTTCAAATTTATGGGAAACTAGTAGAATTTGTGAAGATTGACATTGGTGAGGGAAAAATAGTGAAACTTTGTGAGATTTTGTGCAGAACATGAAATTCTGCGGGGATGTGAAGAAAATTGGTGCAAACCAAGGTAGTCGTGTTGCATAAGCAAAGAGTAAGAACACTCGNTTGACATTGGTGAGGGAAAAATAGTGAAACTTTGTGAGATTTTGTGCAGAACATGAAATTCTGCGGGGATGTAAAGAAAATTGGTGCAAACCAAGGTAGTCGTGTTGCATAAGCAAAGAGTAAGAACACTCAAACTCAAGAAATTTATCATTTTATTTTCTTTCTGTAAAGATTTGGACCCAGTTTCAGTTAAGCATGGCGTTTGAGCTACTAAAAATGAGTCTTTGTCTTTAAAACATGAGGCACAGTGCTTCTTGAAGTATCGTCAACTGAAAAATGACAAGTGTAGAAAATAGACCATTCTATAAGGTATTATCGGAACTATATTATTTAAAGTACACCTAAAGATGCGTTATTTCTATGGATACCAAAACTAAAGAGGCCGCAAGTTTGTAGCTTCATTTCTAGCAGTCATCATTTGATTTGTTGCAGATTCTATAAAGGTTGTTGAAGTTGTCTTTAATAAATCTTTCTGACGTTCTTAATGTTGACGTAGAAGTTGTATTTGTTGGACACTAAAAGATACGACTTCAGGATTGAATTTCTATTAACTGCTAATATCATCATCATTCCTTTAATTCTTTCTGTCTGAGCCTAAACATATTTCAAAATTTTGGTCGTGTGATCAAAACATTTTTTGTTTTCCAAAGATATTTCTGAGTCAATTAATAACCGATAAGACTCAGGATCGTTGAACTTTTACTTGAATATGATATCGAAAGAAATTTCTTAAGAGAGCATTTAAAGTCTCATTAATTAGGGAAAACTCGAACACCAATTTTTTATTATATGTCAACCTCAAGCTTCTGATCAGGCAGACTTTTCATTTTTTTTATTTGATTTCTTTGGATTAAACTTTTCACACCATTTTTTTCTCTTTTCTTTTTTTTCTTTCCCCATGTTTTGTTGAGAATTACTATACGTGGTAGAGCATGATTTAAAGATTTTGAATGTCTTAATTCAGAGACCAATTTTTTATTTTATGCNTTAAACTTTTCACACCATTTTTTTCTCTTTTCTTTTTTTTCTTTCCCCATGTTTTGTTGAGAATTACTATACCTGGTAGAGCATGATTTAAAGATTTTGAATGTCTTAATTCAGAGACCAATTTTTTATTTTATGTTCATCTCAAGTTTCTTCTCGTGAGGTTTTCAGACAAAATTTTTTTGCTCCCTTTATTTTCTGAGAGTTACTATATCTAGTGAAACATATTTCTTTTAAAAATTTTGAATTTCCAAATTTTCTTGACTAATAATCCTAAAGTGTTTCTTAAGTTGAATTCNACAAAATTTTTTTGCTCCCTTTATTTTCTGAGAGTTACTATATCTAGTGAAACATATTTCTTTTAAAAATTTCGAATTTCCAAATTTTCTTGACTAATAATCCTAAAGTGTTTCTTAAGTTGAATTATAGGATACTATAACTTGTTCGAAAGTCAAGACCAAGTCACATGGTAGGAAATTAAAAGGCTTGCGATATCTAGAGTCAATTACTCGTATTTCAGCCACACAAACTTATTTTGAAATCAACTTAGGACCCAATCCAAATTCATTAAAGTGGATGACTCAATTATTAGGGCATTAATTTCATTTTCCTCTAAAGTCATAGTCTTATCAAAACATCCAAAATTTTTTTCAAGGTGATGAGTTTTTCAAATGTTGAACAATTCTGAACAACAACAATCTATTTCTTTTCGTTAATTGCGATGGGAGGGACGAGATAGACTGACATTGATCCTGCTAATATCCCCTTTTAACAAAAATAGTAATACAATAATAGCCAAGAGGCTTTTCATTCATTGGTAGTTACGTAGAAATAGGTTAGAACAAACAAATCAACCAAAATCATATTGATAGAACCTCTTTTAGCTTCCTTTCAAATATTCTTCCAGGATTGTTACGTCTCCAATCTTGAAATTCTCCTCGAGCAAGTTCTTAAACTATAACACTCATCTATGGTGTGTCCAATGAACCTGTGGTACGGGCAATATCTCCGATGTCCTTTCTTGTTGACCTCGTCAAGCTTCTTCAGCTTGGGCAACATGAACTTTAGATTCTTGATCAGACTGCAGAACATCTTTTTCGCTGCTTCATCTTTAAATGAGTGTATCCCATTTGATTGAGTGTTCATGATTAGAACTTGTCTTTCGTATGTTTAGTAAGGTCTCTGCTGAGATGATTGTTGAATATTCTGACAAGGATGTTGGAAGGTTTGTTGACGTTATTTGGCTTGTATTTGCAATTTTCATTTTCCCTACTAACTAAAAAACAACTGTCTCAGATTCTTCTCAAATATCTTGGTTATCCTGGACTTCTCAGCCTTCTCATAAGAATCTGTATGCATGACTTCTTCTTGCAGATTGCTAGCTTTGCTGAGTAACTTCTCAAATGACTTAATAGTGAGTCCCTTAAGCAAGAAAGCTACTAGCCCATGGATGCTTTTAAGTAGGATCTCAATCACATGATGTTCCTATAGCTGAGGTTCGCACTTCATGCTAAGGTTTCTACAAGTTAAGATATAGTCCACTAAAGTCTCGTTAGGCATTTGTCTTTCTACCACGAGATCTCCAATACAAACATGATAATGCACTCTGTCAAATCTTCTTACAAACTACAGTTCTAGCTCATCGAATGTCTTCATTTATGTGTTGGGCAACTTGCAATACCAATCAAACGCTATTCTTCACAGACTACTGACGACTAACAAAAAAGAAAGCTTCATTTCCTCCGATATTGCCACAACTAGCTCAAAAATGTGCTATGTACAGTCTAGGATTTCCAGTCCCATCAAATATCTTAATGTTTGGTGACACAAAATCCTTAGGGTAGGGTACGGAATCAAACTCCTCCGGATAATGTCTACCCTTTAAAGTTAATGCACCACTCTTAGACTGGGTTAAGGCCTTCCATACTTGTTCGACCATTTATTTAAATTCATTTTCTGGTATGAAGCTTTGGACAGAGTATTTCTTCGATTGTTCAGTAGATGTGAACTCTTTTATTTCATCTGTAACATGAATGGTTTCTGGTTGGTTTGTTTCTGAAAGTGTCATCTATAATGATTGTGACTGTCTTTGCATTACAATCATGGTGGTCGTCAATTCTTCAATTTTATTTTTGAGACGATCGATCTGTTCATCCCTTTGTTGGGTGGCCCCTTGAGTCTCACTTGCGGTGCACTCCTCACCAAAAGATGGAGCGTAACGCGCAGATAACTCAGCCTGGTTCTCAATGACATTGATTTATGTTAATCTTTCGTCCATGTAATCTGACACATCATAATTTTCATCATTCATATATTTTCTTTGTTCTTCAGATGATCGCTCAATAGTGGCTTGGAGTCTCTCCAGCTTAGTGTCAATCCAGCTTCCTTTGATTACTTTTAGGTCAATTGAGGATTTATGAAGAGTGTCATTTCTTTTGTTGAGAACCTATGTGGTTGTGTCGAAGTTAATTGAATAAACTGAAATCATATTTCTGGAACCTTTTTCAGGTTCTTTCAAATACTCTTTCAAAATTGTTACATTTCCACTTTTGAAATTCTCCTTAAACCAATCCTTGAAGACGAAGGAGTTTTCTATGGTGTGGCTGAGTAACTGGTGGTATGGGCAGTATTGAGGATGATCTTTCATATTGGCTTCCTCTGGCTTTTTCAGCTTTGGTAGACTAAATCCTTATTTCTTTAGTAATTCATGGAACTTCTTCGACACGGCTTCCTCTTTGATGGAATACACCACTTTCTGTTGTTCTGCCAAAGACATTCTCTTATTCTCTGCTCAACATGATCCTCCCTGTGGTAGTTGTTGGCTAGACTGGCCATATTGTTGTGTATGTTGTTGGTTGGATTGTTGAGGCTGTTTGGCTTTCAAAATTTCCTGGTTGCGCCTCCTTTCTTGTGCCTTTATCAATTGTGCAGCCTTTGAATTGGACCAAATCTCAAATCCAGAAAATGGTGAGGCATAAGCATCAACTGACTCTTCCTCATGTAGAATCTCTTTTCCCTTACTTGGTAAAACAGTTGATGCGGTGACAGTGTATCCGGTAGTATCAGCAAAAACTATTCTCGGAGAAATTCCAACGCTCCCAACGACAGACTTTTCAGCACTAGTAGGGCTCTTCTCAACAACCTCCTTTGAAGGGGAGAATTCTTTGGCAGACTCCAAGTTGAACTCTACAATAGGCTCCACAGACTTATCTGTTTCAAACTTCATTACTGTGACGATCATCTACCAAAACTTAACTCCAATATCCTCAAACCCTTGTNCTTATCTGTTTCAAACTTCATTACTGTGACGATCATCTACCAAAACTTAACTCCAATATCCTCAAACCCTTGACCAAACTTAATAATTTTCAGGTGAGGCAGTTCATCCCTGTTGACAGCGAACTCCATTCCAGAGTAAAAAAAAAAAAGATCAACCTTGGTGAAGACATTGTCCATGTCATTTGAAGAATTTTTGAAAGTCAACGATGTCTCGTACCTTGTAGTTCTGACAGAAGTACTCAAATTGACGCACCTGTCTTATAAACTGAGCATTCTTTATTATTTTATTTTTTAAATTTGTTATTTATGTATAATTAAAGAATCAAAGAGCTGCAATTAAAAAGCTAAACAAGCATGAAGAAATGCCATAACTTGGCTTGATTCACAGAAAACCAAACCATACCCAAAAGAGATGAAGAAAATGCAAAATTTAGGACCGAGTGCTGAACCAACTTCACAACAAACAACACCCAGGCAAAACTATTCCACCAAAAAACCTATTAGCGGTCCGACCCCACACAAAATTTAAAAGTCCTAATGAACTCTTGAATCTATATGTTTAAAGGTGGTTGAACAGATGGTCCTAAAGTCTGAAGGAGTTGACTATATTTACCCAAGAATGAAATAGGTGAAGCATGTCAACAGAAGAAGGGTAAGCTGATCCGTAAGGGACATGGACACATTACCGATGTATGAAGATAAAATTCCCTAATTTAAATGCAGAGAGAATCTAGTCCCCAGCGGAGTCGCCAGAAGCTGTCGGCACTATTTTGGTTGAGGAGTTGCCCGTAAGAAGCTGTCGGTCACCGGAATTAAAATCTGGTCACCCGCTTCGGAAGGACATTTTAATTTACATATATATATATAAGTTTAAAAAAAATATTAAATCAAAANCAGGTATTAATCAAAAAGTCCTATATTACTTGATAACGATATGTATACTTGTGTAGTATCCTAATATATATAAGTTAAAAGTTAAATTGTTATTTTTCTTCGAGATCAAGTTTTTGGTTTTGTTGTCATATAAGTGAAAAATAAAATCAGAATTATTATTATACTGTTGCATATAAGCAGTTTTGGGATCAGGCACCTATGTCCTCCATACCTAGTGCCAAGGTGCAAAGCTTATATGTTCTCAGATGCCTAGATGACAAGGGTGTGCCTAAAGGTGGTGCACACATGCCAATCAAGGCAAATAGAGCATGGTGGCCTTGTGCATTTTGTTCTTCATGAGATGCTTGTTTCATCTCTCCTAACTTGTTTAGATTTTTTTAATTTTTTAACATCTTATTATAGTTCAAGATTATAAGGTACTAGTTCTAAAGTTCCAGTCTCGTGCGTACACAACAAGGATAAACTATTGTGTCGGTGTTATTTCGGGTTGGTTTGTGGGGTCGCCCGTAAGAAGCTGTCGACCACCGGAATCAAAATCGCGTCGCCCGCTTCGAAAGGACGTTGAAGTATGAAATCAAATTGACCATATTAATCAAAATCCCGTCGCCCGCTTCGGAATGACGTTGAAGTATGAAATCAAACTGACCCCATAATTTTTGCGGAAGGACGTTGAAGTATGAAATCAATTTGATCCCATATTTTTCATAGTTTAAAATGAAAGGAATTTACATATATATTTAGTTTTAGAAAAATATGAAATCAAATTGACCCCATATTTTTTATAGTTTAAATGAAAGAGCGTTGTACCTCAAATCCTGTATCTATCCCAAAGGATAAACACAAGACTTGAGGATGAGGCTCGATAAAAATATTTAGTTTTAGAAAAATATAAAATCAAACTGACCCCATATTTTTTATAATTTAAATGAAATAGCATTGTACTAAGTATGAAATCAAACTGACCCCATATTTTTCATAGTTTAAAATGAAAGAGCACTGTACCTGGGTATGAAATGAAACTGACCCCATATTTTTCATAGTTTAAATGAAAGAGCACTATACCTCAAACTGTATCTATCCCGAAGGATAAACACAAGACTTGAGGATGAGGCTCGATCAAATAAACTAAGGGATCCCGAAGGATAAACACAAGACTTGAGGATGAGGCTCGATCAAATAAACTAAGAAAAGTATGAGGTCCGTTAGACCCCATATTTTTCATAGTTTAAAATGAAAAAGCACTGTACCTCAAATCCTGTATCTATCCTAAAGGATAAACACAAGACTTGAGGATGAGACTCGATCAAATAAACTAAGGAAAGTATGACATCGGATAAACACAAGACTTGAGGATGAGGCTCGATCAAATAAACTAAGGAAAGTATGACGTCCGGTCCCATAGTTTTCATAGTTTAAAATGAAAGAGCACTGTACCTCAAATCCTATATCTATCCCAAAGCACAAGACTTGAGGATGAGGCTCGATCAAATAAACTAAGGAAAGTATGATGTCTGTTTGGTCTGCAAGACTTGAGGATGAGGCTCGATCAAATAAACTAAGGAAAGTATGACGTCCGTTTGGTAAAGACTTGAGGATGAGGCTCGATCAAATAAACTAAGGAAAGTATGACGTTCGTTTGGTCTGCAAAACCTTTGTATTTGCCGACAAATTCCCCTATTTAATATAAAGGATTAAATAAGGTTTATATTAAGACGGGTTCGTACATGCTTCCTATAAGGGCAAGCCCCTATAGTTAATTACATCCTAAATGACCATAGTCACTTAAGAAGACTCTCGATAAAAATCAAGAAATATTATCTTCAAAGAATTTCAAAGGGTAGGACTCTTCAACGAAATCGGAAATAGAGGTGTGAATGGGGATTGGTTCAAATTTGGAACATTTTTATTGTAAAATCTGGAAGAAGGACTAGGGGATGTCATGGATCCAGAGGAGAACTCCGGTGACTTCTCAAGCTATCCTAATGTTTGGCTTTGATTTTAAGGAGAAATATTTAAGTGTTTCATCATGCCAATTTTATTAGTTAGGGCTTACATTCGTGTGAAATGATCACACAAATAGCCTGGAAAATGTAAGGATTTAGGTCGTGACAAACGAGAACCTCGGAATCCTAAGACGGGTTAGGGCTTATATTGTGTAGCAGGGCTATGCAAAGGCCTAAAGATAAGGTGAGGATTTACGTTGCATAAGCAAGCAACCTTGAAGTCCTATGGCTTTGTTGTTTAAGTCTAAGGAAGGAAGATTGGTTTAGCTGGGGAAGACAGGTTTTGCCGTTGAAGATGGTCGTGCTGCCCACCATGCTAGCTGCAAGCTCCTTACCGTAACGAGTTCTAGTTTTATAATGTGTCAAGTTGTAATATCAAATCAGGTGGCTCTATGGTTGAAGTTCTTTAAATTTAATGAGGGCATATTACAGTTGATTAGAACGACACCGGTTAGGATCCTACAGTTCCCTCGTTCCGACATCACTATTTTCTGTTGGATTCACTTAGTCCAAATGAACTTACTTAACCCAACTTAATGAGTTCCATAATTTCATTTAAGCTGTGGGAAGCCTCATTAGCAACCGTAGGTTACCTCCTCCGAGAAATTTCCGATCATCCGATAGAGACATCTTAATTTAGTTGAAGTTGTGGTTTTGTGTGATGTTTGTGATTAAATTTTGAGTTGTTTTATATTTTGAATGTTGTGGCGGTGAATTTTATCTTTGTTGATTTTTGTTTTGGTTTCAGGTTATGGTTAAGTTTAACATGCAAGTGTAAGCATGAAACATGTAAGGAAAAGGCAGAAGAAAGACGGTATTATAAACTGTAAAAGCGTACCTAACGAGTCTTCTTGTTTCACCACCCGAAACTTAAAATGCATGTTAAGGCAGTTTAGGAAGAACAGGAAAGGTAAAATTTTGGTAATTTTCCTAACCCTATCTCATATCTTGGTAAGTCCTTAAATGTTTAATTAAGGATGATTTTGTCAAGCAAAACATATTAAGTTTAGTAGATCTCCAAAGTATCCAATAGATCTAGAGAAAGAAGCAAGTCCGTGCTACTCCCTCGCTGCCTAGTGGAAAGTCCCGAGTCCTTTAAAACTAATTATGTTGCTTGATAATTCAACCTGTAAACACCCTTAATGCTCAGTGAACATTAGCGTCTTAATTATCCCTAAGAATAGGGTAATTATCATTTATCATTTAATTTGAAAATTATGTGGGTGAAGACCCTCGAAGAAGCAAGTTAAAAGAATAGGGTAATTATCACTTGTGATTCAATTTAAGAATTATGTGGGTGAAGACCCTTAAAAAGAATAGGGTAATTATCACTTATCATTTAATTTGAAAATTATGTGGGTGAAGACTCTTAAAGAGAAAAATGTGTAATTTGAACACTTAGCCAAATTTTTAATCCTAATTGGGCTTAGTGGTGTTTCAATGATGTTTGATTTAGTTATATTTATTTCTCTAATACTTGTTTAATCAATTTTTTTATTCAGCCTAAGTCACCACTAAGCCCTTAAGGCCCATGTGAGTGTCTTAATTAGTTTTAGGTTAAGCTTTAAGTGGTCTTGATTCATGATTTGAATTTTATTTGAAAATCAAAATAAGGGTATTAAATTGATTAATTATTGACTTCAAAATTCATACCCCGAGGTGAGTGTCTTACTTAATTTTGAAAAGAGTTAAGCTTTAAGTGGTCATGATTCATGATTTGAATTTTATTTGAAAATCAAGATAGGGGTATTAAATTGATTAATTATTGGCTTCAAAAGTCATAACCCTAAGTCCAGGATCATTTAATTTTAATAAACTTCATTTAATAATTTAAAAATTTATTAATCTTAATTAAGAAAGTGCAATTGGAATAAACTTCCAAATTTTAATAATTTAGAAATTTATCAATCTTAATTAAGAAAGTGAGATTGATTCTTACCAATTAACCCCTTTGTGTTTCAAACATCAAGTGAATTGATTAATATTAGAGGTTACCCATTCCCCTCACGCCCTTTGTATTTCAAGCATCAAATAAATTGATTAAGATCAGAGGTTACCCATTCCCCTCCTTTACTTAAGCCTAAATGTTAATTAAGGCAAGATTTCAAAAATTACACATTTGCCAATAAGGCTCTAATACTTCATAATTTGTCAAATTCAATTCAAATGACTTTGAAAATTTTATACTACCACATTCATGGGTCAATTAAGACATCAGAGGAGAAAATATGATTTTTCAAAATTTAATTTAACTTATATAATTATTTTCATCCAAAAAATTGGATTTTTCAAAGAAAATTCTTAACTTGACCAAGGTAAATTATAATCCCTTGAAATTTTTACTGGAGGTAGACTTAGACCAGCGAAGCCTTTGGATCAAATTTCATAATTTTTCGAATTCTCTCTGATTTATTAGAATTATGTTAAATTCTGGGTTATTTAATAAAAATAAAATATTTTGGGAGGTGTAAATTAAGTTTTCTATTTTTTAAAAATCTCTCTAAGGTTAAAGAACTCAGAGGAGAAATATTTATATTTTTTTGATTTTTTCTTGATTTATTGGAATTATTTTTAGTGAAAACTCATTTTTAGCCTTTTAAAAATATTATTCTTAAGCTTTGAAATTCAATATCTTTATTTATAAGATCAGGAAAATTATTTTAATTGTTTCTATGTGTTTAGAAAGTAATTTTGAACATTTCCATGAGTTTTATTAATTTTTTGATTTTTATGAATTTTTAATTATTTAAATATTTAAAATAGGCCAAAAATCAAGTTTTTTAATTTAAATATCATTTTATTTTTAGAAAATAGCCCTGATCACAAAGAACTCAAAAAACTATGTTTCATAATTTTTTGTGTTGTATTTTGATTTTTAAAAGTGATTTAAGTGTTAAAAGTGGTATTTATCTTAAAAAATCAATTTAAGTTATCAAATGAACTCAAAATATTTTGAAACTTTTATGATGAGTTCTCTGGATCATAAATCACAGTGGAGATAAAAAATCAAGTCATTTAAATGTTTATATTTTTCAAAATTAGTTATCTTAGTGATTTAGTATTTGTAAAATTTAAGGATATTTTAAATGATTCAACTAGTGGCTACAACATGTCAAAATTTCAAGCCATGTTGACGTGTCAATATGCATGGAGAATCAAATGATTCTAAATAGTGTTCAATTAATTAAAAATAATTTTATGCATCAAATGAACTTGAAATTTATTTCACNATAGACCCCAATTTGATCAAGGTTGAATTTGGATGTTGATCAAAGTCTTGTGTAGAGGCTCTTTGTGAGAGAGATTAGATGGGGTGATCCTGTTTTTTTGTATATGTCAGGATTTATGAAGTTGACACCACTACTTGAAGATTTTAATCCCCGGCAACGGTGCCAAAAACTTGATCTTTGAATACGTAATGCTTATGCACAGTATAACAATAGTTTTTATGGTATTTTTCACTTATGTTTCCTTATTTTGCAAAAAAACCAAAAACTTGATTCTGAAGAAAAATAAGAATTTAAATTTTTAATTTATATTTATTTATATTGGATACTACGCAATTATACGTATTGTTATCAAGTAATATAGGACTTTTTGATTAAGACCTGAATATTGAACCCACAGGAAAGATTATACAATATTCACTTTTTAGAAAGTTTTTTCTATTTTTAAAAAGATAATTACTTAAACTAAAAATAATTTTTAGAGGAATTTAAAATTTAAAATAATTTTGTTATTATTGATATTTTAACGAAATAGTAAATAGATAACTAAAGTTTTTGTAAAAGAAAAGTATTTAATATGAAAATATATTTCTTCTTATCATGAATCAGTAATAAGTATAAGAATCCTATTATGGAAGTATGCAAATTGTGTTGTGCCAAATAGGAGCAATAATATTCTTTACTCTTACTACAGATGCTAGAAAGAACATTGGCTAATTTAAAGTTTGAATAATTCTGACCGGCTAAGCAGGGAAGATACTAGCTCTCACACTAAAAGTTCCCTCGATTCCCTCCACCTAAGGACTAACATTCTCATATCAGAACCTAAAACAATAAACCATGTTGGAGGTNATTATGTAAGTATGCAAATTGTGTTGTGCCAAATAGGAGCAATAATATTCTTTACTCTTACTAGNTAAAAAGATAATTACTTAAACTAAAAATAATTTTTAGAGGAATTTAAAATTTAAAATAATTTTGTTATTATTAATATTTTAACGAAATAGTAAAGAGATAACTAAAGTTTTTGTAAAAAAAAAAGTATTTAATATGAAAATATATTTCTTCTTATCATGAATCAGTAATAAGTATAAGAATCCTATTATGTAAGTATGCAAATTGTGTTGTGCCAAATAGGAGCAATAATATTCTTTACTCTTACTACAGATGCTAGAAAGAACATTGGCTAATTTAAAGTTTGAATAATTCTGACCGGCTAAGCAGGGAAGATACTAGCTCTCACACTAAAAGTTCCCTCGATTCCCTCCACCTAGGGACTAACATTCTCATATCAGAACCTAAAACAATAGACCAAGTTGGAGGCTTTATCCTGTCACTTTAAAGTCCTCTAACTCTACACTAATCAAAGAATATTTCCATATTTATTTGCACTCAATCATATGAACTACATTCTCATTCATAAAACCTCATGTGATTATTTTCAATTGTTGACTAAGACAATACCAGTCCGGTTCATACATGTTCTCACAACAAATTTTAACATCTGGATTGGCCAAATCAAGAAATAAATGAAGTGCATGGATTTAAATCATCACAACTTCTTCCAACATTAAAGATCAATACTTACCACAAATTCCATCCAAAACTTAATTACTTATCATTTTAAGAAGAAAGATAAATAAAACTTCTCAGAATCCATGGAGAAAAAAAAACCACACTTTAGTTTAAAAGAAAAAAATCATTGTCAAACCAACAATAAGTCTCGATTAAAACCAAAAGTA
>JXCR01144089.1:165953-183917 GCA_002079205.1 Phalaenopsis hybrid cultivar | reverse complement strand
TTTATCTTCATTATGATTTATGATCCAGAGAACTCATCATAAAAGTTTCAAAATATTTTGAGTTCATTTAATAACTTAAATTGATTTTTAAAGATAAATACCACTCTTAACACTTAAATGATTTTTTAAAAATCAAAATATAACTCAAAAAATTATGAAACTTAGTTTTTTGTGTTCTGTGTGATCAAAGATATTTTATAAAAATAAAATAATATTTAAAATAAAAACTTAATTTTTAGCCCATTTTAAATATTTAAAATAATTAAAAATTCATAAAAATCACAAAAATAATAAAACTCATGGAAATGTTCTAAATTGTTTCCTAATCACTTAAGAACAATTAGAATATTTTCCCCGACTTTCTAAATAAAAATATTTATTTTAAAGCTTAAAAATAATTTTTAAAAAGCCTAAAAATGAGTTTTCACTAAAATAATTCCAATAAATCAAGGAAAAATAAAAATNGAAATATTAGATCTAAAGGTTTAGTACCTTACAATTCAGAATTAGAACGTACTATTAGAAAAATTCAAAAATGATAAAAAGAAATTAAAAATTTGAACAAAATGGTGAATAACTTAGATAATCAAATACATGAAAATCGATAATGACCTTTAAAAGAATATGCTAATTCGACAGCAGATGAACTTCACTTGACTATTCAAAATTCTGATGTTGCTGCTAATTCATTTGAGCTTAAACCTACTATTATACAAATGGTACAAAATAATCAGTTTGGAGAAACACCTACTAAAGATCCTAACTTATACGAAATATGTGCTACTTTTAAATATAATGGAGTGTCTAATGATGTTGTTAGGCTTAGACTTTTCCCGTTTTCACTAAGGGATAAAGCTAAAGCTTCGTTAAATTTATTAGCACCTAGATCTATCAGAACTTAGGGAGAACTATCACAAAAATTTTTAGCTAAATATTTTTCACCCTAAAAATTTGCTAAGCTTAGAAACGATATTACATCTTTTTATCAGTTTGAAGGGAAATCAATATATGAAGCCTGGGAAAGATTTAAAGATCTCCATTGTACACCATGCTTTACCAGATTAGTTAATAATTCAAACTTTTTACAATGGATTAGTAGGATCACTTAAATTAATTATAGATGTTGTTGCAGGTGGATCACTAATGTTAAAATCTTTTAATGAAACATACTCTTTAATAGAACAAATGACTACTAACAATTTTTAATGGCCCTCTGAACGGGTAAATTCTAAGAGAGTGGCCAGTATTCATGATTTTGATGTAATGTCTATTTTAGCATCACAAATTACTGCTATATCGAAGAAGATTAAACAAATTAGAGTGAACTATTCTCAAATACCACCAGTATTAGAGGAAAATTCATTAGGGCTACTCAATCATCTTATGAAACTTTAAATGCTATAAATAATCGAAATAACAATCCCTATTCTAATTATTATATCCCTGGATGAAAAAATGACCCTAATTTTACTTGGAAGAATTATAATAACTCGGTGAACCCCCTAGGAAATTTAAACAACCAAGGAAATCCTAATTATCGACCTTATTATCCTCCTGGATTTAACTCTAACCCTAACCCACAATTTATGGAAAAGAAGTTGACGATAGAAGAAGTAATGTTGAATATGTGAATCAAATACAAAATCAAGGGGCTGCTATTAGAAATACTGAAAATTAATTAGGACATATTGTTACTATACTTAGTAACAGACCTTCAGAAATTCTTCTGAGTACTGTGGAAGCTAATCCAAAAGATCAAAATAAGGAGCAAATTTAAGTTATTCAATTATGAAGTAGAAAAGAAATAGAAACAAGATTCCAAAGAGAAACTGAAGCTGAGAAAGAGAAGGAAGAGATTGAAAGCGACCATAATGAAAATGAACCAATACAAGTTCCTTTAAAAAAACCACTACCTACGTTTTCTCAAAGATTGAAGTAGAAGAATAAAGATAAACAATTTACAAAATTTTTAAAAATCCTTAAAAAGTTAACGTTAAACAATCCTTTCATTGAGGCTTTGGAACAAATGCCAAGTTATGTGAAATTTATGAAAAATATACTAAACAAGAAAAGGAAGTTTGCAGATCATGAGATTGTTGCACTCAGTGAAGAGTGTAGAGCTATTATTCAGAAAAAACTTCCTAAAAAGTTAAGAGATCCTAGTAGTTTTACTATACCTTGTGCTATTTGTGAAAAGTATTTTAGAAAAGCCTTATGTGATTTAGGAGCGAGTATCAATCTTATGCCTTTATTGATTTTTAAACATTTAGATTTAGGAGAGATTTTCCCTACTACTGTAACTCTTCAGTTTGCTGATCGATCAATAACTTATCCAAAAGGAGTTATAGAAAATATATTAGTAAAAGTGGATAAATTTATTTTTTCTAAATACTTTATAGTATTAGATATGAAGGAAGATAAAGAGATTTCTATTATTATTGGGAGACCATTTTTTCCAACAGGGAGAGCTATGATAGATGTGCAAAAAGGAGAATTAATAATTAGAGTTAATGATCAATAAGTAACATTTAATATTGTGAAAGCTATGAAATATTCTGCAATAGAAAAAGATAATGAATGTTTTAGAATGGAAGTTACTGATTATCTGAGTAATGAGCAATTTAAGAAGTGTTTGAAGAAAAAATAAGGCAAGAAGAATATTATGAGAATGAAATGGAAGAAGAAAATTTAGATTATATTCAGGACAAATTTGAAACTTTGGATTTGTTGAAAAATGATAATAAAAATTTTATTCCTTCAAGTATTAAACCACCTGAACTTGAACTGAAAGTATTACCTACCCATTTAAAATATGTGTTTTTAGGAGATTGATCTACGTTGCATGTTATTGTATCTTCTGATTTAACTAAAATTCAAGAACAAAAATTAATAGAAATGTTAAAAAGATATAAAAAGGCTTTTGAATCTACTTTAGCAGATATTAAAGGAATTTGTTCTTCAATTTGTATGCACAAAATTCTATTAGATGAACAATACGAACCTAAAGTTGATCCTCAGAGGAGATTAAACCCAATAATGAAAAAAATTGTTAAAAAAGAAATCTTAAAATGGTTAGATGTTGGAATTATATATCATATTTTAGACAGTGCTTGGGTAAGTCAAATTCACTGTGTTCTAAGGAAAGGAGGAGTGACCGTTAAAGTAAATGAGAAAAATGAATTAATTCCATTAAAACAAGTTACTGGTTGGCAAATTTGTATAGACTATAAAAAATTAAACATGATAACCAGGAAAGATCATTTTCCGTTAACATTTCTAGACTAGATGTTTGATAGATTGGCTGGAAACAAATTTTATTGCTTTTTAGATGGATATACCGGGTACCATCAAATTCTAATTGCTCCTGAGGATCAAGAGAAAACAACATTTACAAGCCTTTATGAAACATTTGGTTTTCATAGAATGCCTTTTGGACTGTGCAATGCACCTGCGACATTTCAAAGAAGTATGATGTCAATTTTTAGTAATTTGATTGAACATGGAATGGAAGTATCTATGGATGATTTCTCTGTATTCGGGACTTCATTTGAATTATGTTTAAATAATTTAGAAAAAATTCTAGAATTATGTGAACGAGTCAACCTAGTGCTAAATTGGGAAAAATGTCAATTTATGGTTGTAGAGGCAATTGTACTTGGGCATAAAATTTTTAAAAATGGCATGAAAGTAGATCCTACAAAAATTCAAGTTATTGAGAAATTACCACCTTCTACTACGGTTAAAGGGGTAATAAGTTTTCTAAGATGTGTTGGTTTCTACAGGCGTTACATAAAAAATTTTTCAAAAATAACTAAGTTATTATGCTAACTTTTAGAAAAAAGATACCAAATTTGATTTTAATGAGGAATACATAAAAGAATTTGAATTATTAAAAGAAAAATTAATCACTACACTTATAAAAGTTCCACCTGACTAGGAGAAACCATTTGAAATAATGTGCGATGCTAGTGATTATGCTATTGGAGTGGTTTTAAGATAAAGGTACATATTGTCTATGCCTTTGATAAGTTTAGATCTCACTTGATTGGAATCAAATGTATAGTGCATACAAATCATTCTGCTATCAAATACTTGATGCAAAAGAAGGATGTTAAACCAATGTTAATTAGATGGATACTTCTTCTGCAAGAGTTTGATTTTATCGTAATTGATAGAAAGGGACATGATAATCAAATAGTTGATCATTTATCTATACTAAAATAAAATTAACTAATTTTACAAATGAAATTTTAGAAAATTTCCTTGATGTACAATTATATAATATTGATAAAATGAATATATCGCGGTATGCCGATATAGTAAATAATATTGTAATTGCTATTCTACCACGAGATCTTAAGAACCAACAATTAAAGAAATTTATTTATGATTCAAAATTCTATTTTTGGGATAACCCATATTTGTATAAATAATGTAAAGATCTAATAATTAGGAGGTGTGTGCCTTATGAAGAAACTTAATCAAATAATTGAAAGATGTCATGATTCTGAATTTAGAGGACATTTTGGAACAAATAGAACTAAGGATTCTGAATTTGGAGGACATTTTGGAACAAATAGAACTGCACATAAAATTTTGCAAGCTAGATTTTATTGGCCTACTCTTTTTAAAGCTATTAATGAATACATTAAAACATGTGATCGATGTCAACGAGTAAGAAATATTTCTAGAAGAAATGAAATGCCTCTAAATTACACATTGGAAATTGAAATTTTTGATGTGTGGGGATTAGATTTTATAGGACCATTTATGCCTTCATTTGGAAATTTATATATATTACTTGCTATTGATTATATGTCCAAATGGATTGAAGCTATTATTGTACCTAGATGTGATGCTTGGAGTGTTTCTAAATTTTTAAATAAAAATATTTTTATAAGATATGGAATGCCGAGAGTAATTATTATTGATGAAGGATCCCATTTTAAGAATAAGAGAATCAAGAAATTAATTAAAAAGTATGATATTATGCATAGATTCTCTACTGCTTATCATCCTCAGACTAATAGTCTAGCAGAGATATCAAATCATGAAATAGAATTTTAGAAAAAAACTATAAATCCTTATAAATTGGATTGGTTTTCTTGATTAGATAGTACATTATGAGTATACAAAACTGCTTATAAGACTTCTACTGGAATGTCACTATATAGACTTATTTTTTGAAAAAGATATCAATTACCAGTAGAATTGGAGCATAAAGCATTTTGTGCTATTAAGGAATTTAACTTTAATCTAAAAGATGCTGGTGAGAAAAGATTATTATAACTCAACGAATTTGAGGAGATTAGAAATGAAGCATATGATAATGCAAAAATCTATAAAGAGAAAATAAAAAATATGACATGATCAAAAGATTATTAAAAAGAAGTTTGAACCTAGATAAGAAGTTCTATTATATAATACAAGAATGATATTATTTCCAGAAAAAAACTAAAATCCAGATGGTTAGGACCATTTAAAATGATTAAAGTCTATCATTATGGAACTGTTGTTATTAAAGATCCTAAAGCTGGAAAGATATTTAAAGTTAATAAACATCGATTAAAACATTATTATGAAGTCCACATGCCACAATTTAAAGAAATTTTGATGTTTAGTCATCCTGATTAAACAATGATNTACCTCTCCTGCTCTTCATAAATTGCCTTAACATGCATTTTAAGTTTCAGGTGGTAGAACGAGAAGACTCGCGAGGTTTACAGTTTTAGTACCATCTTTCTTCTGCCTTTTCCTTACATGTTTCATGCTTGCATTTACCTACATAAACTTGCATGTTAATCATAACCATAACCGTAACCAAAACCAAAATTAAAATCGAAAAGATTAAAATTCACCGCCACAACATTCAAAATATAAGATAAATCAACCAAGATAAAATTCACCGCCACAACATTCAAAATATAAAATAACTCAAAATTTAAACACAAACATCACACAAAAAAAGACAACTTCAACTAAATTAAGACGTCTCGGAGGAGGTAACCTACGGTTGCTAACGAGGCTTCCCGCAGTTTTAATGAAATTATGGAACTCATTAAGTTGGGTTTAGTAAGTTCATTTGGACTAAGTGAATCCATTAAAAAATAGTGATGCCTCATTAAGTTGGGTTTAGTAAGTTCATTTGGACTAAGTGAATCCAATAGAAAATAGTGATACCAGAACGAGGGAACCCTCATTAAGTTGGGTTTAGTAAGTTCATTTGGACTAAGTGAATCCAATAGAAAATAGTGATGTAAGTTGGGTTTAGTAAGTTCATTTGGACTAAGTGAATCCAATAGAAAATAGTGATGCCGGAACGAAACCGTAGGATCCTAACCGGTGTCGCTCTAATCAACTTTAATATGCCCTCATAAAATTAAAGAACTNTTGGGTTTAGTAAGTTCATTTGGACTAAGTGAATCCAATAGAAAATAGCGATGCCGGAACGAAACCGTAGGATCCTAACCGGTGTTGCTCTAATCAACTTTAATATGCCCTCATAAAANGGTCATATAAAAAGTGAATTTGAGTTTAGGATTGGAATTGGGGTCAATTAAGGTCAAATTGATGGACATTTGTGTTGGATTTTGGGAAATTTGAGCCTTTAAAGGGAAATTTGGGGATTTTGGTTAAAGATGGTAAAATTGGCCAAATTGGGTCATATGGTAGTTGAGAGAACTAAAATTTGGGATATTTAGGGTTTATTGGGATTTTTTGGGAATTTTTAGGATTTTGTGCTATGGAGGGGTATTTTGGTAATTTGGGGGTGTTTTAGGGGTAAAAGGCCAAGATGGGTACCAACTATCACCAAAAAGCCATGGACCAATGGAAACCCCATTTTGGGTTCTCTACATAGTGGTCTTAGCTAAACCATAGCCCAAGGGCTAGTAGGTTTAGGGGACCATCTACATGATTATCCCAAAAGAGCTAAGGGATCTAGGCTAGGAATTTGAGTTCAGGGTTGTGAGTGAATGTGGGTGTAGATGAGTGTAGTGAGTGCCTTAGCTCAAGGTTTAGGGGACCATCTACATGAGTATCCCAAAAGATCAAGGGCTCTAGACTAGAAATTTGAGTTCAGGGTTGTGAGTGATTGTGGGTGCAGATAAGTGTAGTGAGTGCCTTAGCTCCAGACCAAAATTTAGGCGACCATCTACATGAGTATCCCAAAAGATCAAGGGATCTAGGCTAGAAATTTGAGTTGGGGGACCATCTACATGACTATTCCAAAAGATCAAGAGATCTAGGCTAAAAATTTGAGTTCATCGTTGTGAGTGATTGTGGGTGCAGATAAGTGTAGTGAGTGCCTTAGCTCCAGACCAACACCCAGAGTTAACCCTAAGGTCCAGCAATCTTAAGGGTGACTCATGTTGACGTTCCCCCACAGTGACCCCACTTACTAGGTGTTTAGAGGTTAGGACCGATATGTGAAACTTTAAGTGAGTGGAGAAGGGTTTGGAATTTCTAGTGGTGAGGGTTCCATGTCTAGTTTTCTAGGAATAATCAACAGAAAAAGTCCTATGGCTAGACCCTAGGCTACTAAAGAGGAAAAAACTAAACCTCAATAAAAAATGAGGTCAACAAATAGACCCCCAATAGGTGTGGTGTGCTGGGAAAACACATCATGCGTGTTGGCGTTGACCAAAGAGATCAACAAAAACTAATATAAACTTTTAAGTCAACAGACCTGAAAGTATGTGTAGAGTTGTGTGTGTGATTTGTTTCTGTCAGGGAATTAGCAGGTAATCGTCTGGTTGAAATCAAGGAGTAGGGACTCTCACTGGGGTTCGGAGAGTGGACTTTGAGTTATGAAATGTCAGGTATTCATAAAGGATGGGAATCGGTATGTAAGTGCTGACCCCGATGTGGGAATTGAAATTTGGGTATCAATCCCAAAATAAGAATCAGATGCCATAATCCATTCAGGGTGATCTTAAAACTGATTTCAAAAGATGAGAATAGGATATCTTGAATTAATCGAAGGGCTTACTCCCTCAACCTCAAGAATATCGTTGAATTTGATTCGAAAGATTGCGATAGGAGGGGTTCCTAAACCAACGCAAAATCGGATATAAAATCCTTAAGCTCTAGAATATCGTAGGATTTGATTTGAAAGATTGCGATAGGAGGGGCTCCTAAAGCAACGCGGAATTGAATATAAATACCTCAACCTCTAGATTTGATTTGAAATATTACAATAGGATGAGAACCTAAAACAACGCGGAATCAGATGTAGAATCCTCAACTTCTAGATTTGATTTGAAATATTGCAATAGGAAGAAAATCTAATGCAACATGGTATCGAATGTGATATCCTCAACCTCTGGAATTTGATTTAAAATATTACAATAGGAAGAGAACCTAAAGCAACACTATATTGGATGTGAAATTCTCAACCTCTGAAATTAAATTTGAAAGATTGCAATAGGACAAGCTCCTAAAGCAACGTGGTATCGGATGTGAAATCCTCAACCTCTGGAATTTGATTTGAAAGATTGCAATAGGAAGAGCTCCTAAAGCAACACGGTATCAGATGTGAAATCCTCAACCTCTGGATTTAATTTGAAAGTTTGTGATAGGATGAACCCTTAAAGCAATGTGGTATCGGGTTGTGAATCCTCAACCTCTAGAATTTGATTTGAAAGATTGCAATAGGATGAGAACCTAAAGCAACGCGGACTCAGATGTAGAATCCTCAACCTCTAAAATATTGTGTGAATCATTGCTAAGCAATGCGGAATCGGATGTGAAATCCTCATCCTCTAAAATATCGTGTGAACCATTACAAAGTAATGCGGAATCGAATGTGAAATCCTCATCCTCTAAAATATCGTGTGAATCATTGCTAAGCAATGCGGAATCAGATGTAAAATCCTATTCCTCTAAAATATCATCTGAATCATTGCGAAGCAATGCAGAATCAGATGTGAAATCCTGATCCTCTAAAATATCATGTTTCGAATTTGTGGGAAACTAGTAGAATTTATGAAGATTGACATTCGTGAGGAAAAATTGTGAAACTTTGTGAGATTTTGTGCAGAATGCAAAATTCCGCGAGGATATGAAGAAAACTGGTGTAGACCAAGGTCGTTGCGCTATGCAAGCAAAGTGTAAAAAATCTTGAACTCGAGAAATTTATCATTTTCTTTTCTTTTTGTTAGGATTTGGACCCAGTTTCAGACAAGCAAGACGTCTGAGCTTCTAAGAATGAGTCTTTGTCTCTGAAACATTGCAAGGTATAGTACTTCTTGAAGTATCATCCCCTGACCAATGATAAGTGTAGAAAATAGCCCATCCTTATGGTACCATTGGAACTATATTCTTTCAAGTACACATAACATATGTGTTATTTCTACGGATACAATGGCTGAAGAGGCAGTAAGTTCGTAGCTTCATTTGTAGCAGTTATCATTTGATTTATTGCAGATTCTGTAAAGGTTGTTGAAGTTGTCTTTGAGAAATCTTCCTAACGTTCTATAAGTTGAAGTTGGAGTTGTATTTGTTGGACACTGAACGATATGACTTCAGGTTTGAATTTCCATTAACTGCTAATATCGTTATCATGACTTTAATTTTTTCTTTCTGAGATTAAGCAGATTTCAGAATTTTGGTCGTGTGATCAAAATATTTTTCATTTTCCAAAGATATTTCTGAGTCAATTAATAAGCGACCAAAAGACTTAAGATCGTTGAACTTTTTCTTGCATATAATATCAGAAGAATTTTTTTATGAGAGCATTTTAAGTTTCATTAATCAGGGGAAACTCAGACACCAATTTTTTATTATACGTCCACCTCAAGCTTCTTCACAGGGAGACTTTTCTTTTGCTTTGATTTTTTTTCCATGTTTTGTTGAGAATTACTATATCTGGTAGAGCATGATTTAAAGATTTTTGAATGTCTTAATTCAGACACCAATTTTTTATTTTATGCTCACCTCAAGCTTCTTCTCGGGGAATTTTCACACAACAATTTTTTTGCTCCCTTTGTTTTCTGAGAATTTCTATATCTAGTGGAACATATTTCTTTTAAAGATTTTGAATGTCCAAATTCCCTTGACTAATAATCCTCAAATGTTTCTTAAGTAAAATTTTGGGATATTATAACTCGTTTGAAAGTCAGGACCCAGTCACGTGGCAGGAAATTAAAAGGCTCGTGATATCCCGATTCAACTATTCAAATTTCAATCACACTATCTTATTTTGAAAATGACTTAGGACCCAGTCTAAAATATTTAAAGTTGATGACTCAGATATTAGGACATTAATTTCATTCTCCCCTGAAGTCATAGTCTGATCAAAACATCCAAATTTTCTTTTCGAGGTGATCAATTTATTTTTTTAAATATTGCACAATCTTGAACAACAACAAACCCTTTCTTTTCATTAATTGCGCTGGGAGGGATGAGATAGACTAACATAGATCATGCTAATTTTCCACGTAAACAAAAATAGTAATACAATAGTAGCCAAGAGGCATTTCATTCATTGGCAGCTACAAACGAATGGGTTAGAACCAAACAAATCGACCGAAATCATATTGATAGAACCTCTTTCAGGTTTCTTTCAAATATTCTTCGAGAATTGTTACGTCCCCATTCTTTAACTTCTCCTCAAGCAAGTCTTTGAAACTGCAACACTCTTCTATGGTGTGTCCGATGAATCTGTGGTACGGGCAATATCTTGGATGTCTTTTCTTGTTGGCCTCATCGGGCTTCTTCGGCTTAGGTAACCTGAACTCGGGATTCTTGATCAGAGTGTGGAACATCTTTTTTGTTGCTTCATCTTTAAAAGAATATGTCCCATTTGATCGAGTGTTCATGATTGGAACTTGTCTTTCATATGTCTGGTAAGATCTCTGCTGAGATGATTGTTGAATATTCTGATGAGGATGTTTGAAGGTTTGTTGACATTGTTCGGCTTGTATTTGAAATTGTCGTTTTTCCCTGCTAACCACAGCAACTGTCCCAGATTTCTTCTCGAATATATTGGTTATCCTGGACTTCTCAGCCTTCTCATGAGAATCCATATGCTTGACTTCTTCTTGCAGATTGTTAGCTTTGTTGAGTAACTTCTCGATAGACTTGATTGTGAGTCCCTTAAGCATAAAAACTATCGGTCCATGGATGCTTTTGAGTAAAATCTCAATTGCATGTAGTTCCTGTAGTTGAGGCTCACACTTCATGCTAAGATTTCTCCACCTCAAAATATAATCTACTAGAGTCTAGTTAGGCTTTTGTTTTTCCATCATGAGATCTCCAATAGAAATATGATGCTACACTCCGACAAATCTTTTTACAAACAACAATTCTAACTCATCAAATGTCTTCACCGATTCGTTGAGCAACTCGGTATACCAATCGAAAGCAACTCCTGACAGGCTACTGACGAACTGTTGACAAAGTAAAGCTTCATTGTTTCTTGTATTACCACAACTGGCTCGGAAATGTGCTATGTGTTGTCTGGGATTTCCAGTCCCGTCAAATAGCTTAAAGTTTGGTGACATAAAACCCTTGGGGTAGTGTACTGCATCGAACTCCTTCGGGTAAGCTCTACCTTTTAGAATCAATGCACCACCCTTAGATTGGGTTAAGACATCTCGAACTTGCTCGACCATTTGCTTAAATTCTTTTTCTGGTATGACGCTTTGGATAGAGTATTTCTTCAGTTGTTCATCAGAGGTGAATTCTTTTCTTTCATCTGCATCTGCAACATGAATGGTTTCTGGTTGGTTCATTTCTGGAAGTGTCATCTGCGGTGATTGTGAGTGTCTTTGCATTGCAATCACGGTGATTGTTAATTTTTCAAATTTCTTTTCAAGACGATTGATCTGTTTGTCCCTTAGTTGGGTGGCCCCTTGCCTCTCATCCGTGGCGTTCTTCACAGTAAAAGATAGAGCATCACGCACAGATAACTTGGTCTGGGTCTCAACGACATTGATTTCTGTTAATCTTTCGTTCATGTAATCTGACACATTGTAATTTTCATCATTCATATCTTTTCTTTGTTCTTCAGATAATCGTGCAATATTTGCTCGGAGTCTCTGTAACTTAGCATTGATTGACCTTCCTTTGATAACTTTTAAATCAATTAGGGATTTCTGAAGAGTGTCATTTCTTTTGTTGAGCACCGATGTGGTTGTGTGAAGTTAATTGAATTAACCGAAATCATATTTACGGAACCTTTTTTAGGTTCTTTCAAATACTCTTTTAGGATCATTACATTTCCACTTTTAAAATTCTTCTCAAGCCAATCCTTAAAGACAAAACAGTTTTCTATGGTGTGGCCGAGTAATTGGTGGTATGGAAAATATTGAAAATGATCTTTCATATTGGCTTCCTCTGGCTTTTTCGGGTTTGGGAGCCTAAATCCTTGTTCCTTTAGCAATTCATGGAACATCTTTGACACGGCTTCCTCTTTGAAGGAATACACCACTTTTTGTTGTTTTGGCATGGATATCCACTTATTCTCTGCTCGGTATGATCTTCCCTGAGGCGGTTGTTGGCTAGACTAACCATACTGTTGTGCTTGTTGTTGGCGGGATTGTCGAGGATGTTTGGCTTTCAAAATTTCCTGGCCGCGCCTCCTTTCTTTTGCCTTTATCAGTTGTGCAGGCTTTAAATTGAACCCAATCTTGAATCCAGAAAGTAGTGGGGCATAAGTGTCAACGGACTCTTCCTCATGTAGAATTTCTTTTCCCTTACTCGGCAAAACAGTTGGCACGGTGACAGTGTATCCAGTAGTAGGAGTAAAAACAGTTCTCGGAGTAATCTCAACGCTCCAACTACAGACTTTTCAAGACAAGAAGGGCTCTTTTCAATCAACACCTTTGAAGGGGAGAATTCTTTGGTAGACTTCAAGTTGAACTCTACAATAGGCTCCACAGACTTATCTGTTTCAAACTTCATCACTGTGACGACAACCTTGCCGAACTTAACTTCAATATCATCGAACCCTTGTCCAAACTTAATAACTGCCAGGTCAGGCAGTTCATCCCTATTGACAGCGAACTCCATTACGGAGGTGAAATAAAATATCAACTTTAGCAATGACATTGTTCCTGTCATTTGAAGAATTTTTGAAAGTCAGCGATGTCTCGTGCCTTGCAGCTTTGACAGAAGTACTCAAATTGAAGCACGTGTCCTATAAACTGGGCATTCTTTATTATTTTATTTTTCAAATTTATTATTCACTTGTGATTAAAGCTTCGAAGAGTTGCAATTAGCAAATTAAATAAGCGTTAAGAGGTGCAAAAACATGGCTTGATTCACAGAAAAGCAAACTCAAACTCAAAGGAGATGAAGAAATGCAAAGTTTGGGACCTAGTGCAGGACGAACTTTACAACGCACAACGCTCAGGCAGAACCAGTCCACCGACACACCTATTGGGGGTTCGACCCCACATGAAAATTTAAAGATTCCTTAATGGCCTTCTGAAGCCCTCTGTTCAAAGATGGTTGAACAGCTAGTCCTGAAGTCCAAGGAGTTAGTAATACTTTCCCAAGATAGAAATGGGTAAAATATGCCAACGGAAGATGGGTAATTTGGTCTAAGAGGGACATGGACATATTACCGATGTGTGAAGATAATATTTCTTCATTTGTATGGAGAGAAAAGCTTGTCCCCAGCGGAGTCGCCAGAATGTGTCGGCGTTATTTTGGGTTGGTTTGTGGGGTTGCCCGTAAGAAGCTGTCGGCCACCGGAATCGAAATACCGTCGCCCGCTTCGGAAGGATGTTGAAGTATGAAATCAAACTGACCCCATATTTTTTATAGTTTAAAATGAAAGAACATTGTACCTCAAATCTTGTATCTATCCCGAAGGATAAACATAAGACTTGAGGATGAGGCTCGATCAGATAAACTAAGGAAAGTATGACGTTCGTTTGGTCTGCGAAACCTTTGTATTTGTCGACAAGTTCCCCTATTTATTATAAAGGATTAAATAGGATTTATATTAAGCTGGTTTCGGACATGCTTCCTATAAGGGCAAGCCCCTATAGCTAATTACATCCTAAATGACCATAGTCACTTAAGAAGACTCTCGATAAAAATCAAGAAATATTATCTTCAATGAATTTCAAAGGGTAGGACTCTTCAATGAAATCGGACAAAGAGGTGTGAAAGGGGATCAGTTCAAATTTGGAACATTTTTATTGTAGAATCTAAATGAAGAAGGACTAGGAGATGTCATGGATTCAGAGGAGAACTCCGGTGACTTTCCAAGCTATCCTAATGTTTGGCTTCAGTTTTGAGGAGAAATATTTAAGTGTTTCATCCTGCTAATTTTATTAGTTAGGGCTTACATTCATGTGAAATGATCACACAAATAGCCTGGAAGATGTAAGGATTTAGGTCGTGAAAAATGAAAACCTCGGAATCGTAAGACGGGTTAGGGCTTATATTGTATAGTAGGGCTATGCAAAGGCCTAAAGACAAGGTGAGAATTTACGTTGCATAAGCAAGCAACCTTGAAGACCTATGGCTTTGTTGTTTAAGTCTGAGGAAGGAAGATTGGTTTAGCTGGGGAAGACAGGTTTTGTCATTGGAGATGGTCGTGCTGTCCACCATGCTAGCTTCAAGCTCCTTACCGTGACGAGTTCTAGTTTTCTAAAGTGTCAAGTTATAATATCAAATCAGGTGGCCTTATGGTTGAAGTTCTTTAGATTTTATGAGGGCATATTAAAGTTGTTTAGAGCGACACCGGTTAGGATCCTACGGTTCCCTCGTTCCGACATCACTATTTTCTATTGCATTCACTTAGTCCAAATGAACTTAATAAACCCAACTTAATGAATTTCATAATTTCATTTAAACCGTAGGAAGCCTCGTTAATACCTCCTCCGAGGGATTCCCGATCATCCGATAGAGACATCTTAATTTAGTTGAAGTTGTGGGATTCACTCAGTCCAAATGAACTTACTAAACCCAACTTAATCAGCTCCATAATTTCATTTAAACCGTGGGAAGCCTCGTTAGCAACCGTAGGTTTCCCTGAGTTCCATAATTTAATTTAAACCGTGGGAAGCCTTGTTAGCAACTGTAGGTTACCTCCTCTAAGGGATCCCGATCATCCGATAGAGACATCTTAATTTAGTTGAAGTTGTGGTTTTGTGTGATGTTTGTTATTAAATTTTGAGTTGTTTAATATTTTGAATGTTGTGGCGATGAATTTTATCTTGGTTGATTTTTGTTTTGGTTTCAGGCTATGGTTAAGTTTAACATGCAAGTTTATGTAGGTAAATGTAATCATGAAACANAAATGCATGTGAGGGCATTTATGAAGAGTAGGAAAAATAAAGTTTTGATAATTTTCCTAACCCTATGTCATACCTTGGTGAGTCCTTAAAATGCATGTTAAGGCAGTTTATGAAGAGGAGGAAAGGTAAAATTTTGGTAATTTTCCTAAACCTATGTCATATCTTGGTGAGTCCTTAAAATTTAAGGATGATTCCATTGAGCAGAGAATATTAAGTTTAATAGGCCTCTGAGGTATCCAACAATCNGAAGAGCAGGAAAGGTAAAATTTTGGTAATTTTCCTAACCTTATGTCATATCTTGGTAAGTCCTTAAAAGTTAAATTAAGGATAATTTTGTCAAGCAAAACATATTAAGTTCAGTAGATCTCCGAGGTATCCAATAGATCTAGAGAAAGAAGCAGGTCCGTGCTACTCGCTCGCTGCCAAATTGTTAATCTTAATTGGGCTTAGTGGTGTTTCAAGGATGTTTTATTTAGTTATATTTATTTCTCTAACCCTTGTTTAATCAATTTTTTAATTCNGCCTCCCTCTCACCAACTGGTGAAAAATCTCGAGTCCATTTAAACTTATTATGTTGCTTAATAGTTCATCCTATAAACACTAGTGAAAAGCCTTGAGTCCGTTTAAACTCATTATGGTGCTTAATGATTCATCCTGAAAATACCCGGTGAAAAGCCTCAAGTCCATTTAAACTTATTATATTGCTTAATGGTCCATCCTGTAAATACCTGTACTCTTGAGTCCATTTAAACACATTATGTTGCTTAATGGTTCATCCTGTGAATACCCTTATTACTCAGCGAACATTAGCGTCTCAATTATCCCTAAGAAAGGGGTAATTATCATTTGTCATTCAATTTAAGAATTATGTGGATGAAGACCCTTAAAGGGTCAAGTTAGTGTAATTTGAACACTTAGCCAAATTTTTAAAATTTAATTTAATTGATATAATTATTTTTATGCAAAAATAGGATTTTTCAAAGAAAATTCCTAACTTGGCCAAGGTAAATTAAAATCCCTTGAAATTTTTACTGGAGGTAGACCTAGACCAGAGAAGTTTTTGGATCAAATTTCACAATTTTTTGAATTCTTTGTGATTTATTAGAATTATTTTAAATTTTGGGTTATTTAATAAAAATAAAATATTTTGAGTGGTGAAAATTAAGTTTTATATTTTTGAAAAATCTCCCTAAGGTCAGAGAACTCAGAGGAGTAAATTTTATATTTTTTAAATGTTTCTTTGATTTATTGGAATTATTTTAGTGAAAACTTATTTTTGGCCTTTCAAAAGTTATTTTTAAGCTTTAAAATTCAATATCTTTATTTAGAAAATCAGGAAAAAATATTCTAATTGTTCCTAGTAATTAGGAAGCAATTTAGAATATTTCCATGAATTTTATTATTTTTGTGATTTTTATTTATTTAAAATAGTTAAAATAGGCAAAAAATCAAATTTTTATCTTAAATATCATTTTATTTTTAGAAAATACCTCTGATCACAGATAGCTCAAAAAACTAAGTTTCATAATTTTTTGAGTTATGTCATGATTTTTAAAAAAATTATTTAAGTGTTAAGAGTGGTATTTATCTTTAAAAATAAATTTAAGTTGTCAAATTAACTCAAAGTATTTTGAAATTCTTATGATGAGTTCTCTGGATCATAAATCACAGTGGAGATAAAAAATCAAGTCATTTAAATGTTTAAATTTTTCAAAATTAATTATCTTAGTGATTTAGTGTTTGTAAAATTTAAGGACATTTTAAATGACTATTGGCATCAATTTTTGGATGTCATAGCTGTAAGTTGTCCACCTGCGATCGACGAAAATTAGCTATCGTGTCGCGCACGAAATTGGCTAAAATTGACACGTTCGTCGGCGAAGTTATCCAGATGACCTCAGATGACAAAACGGACCACGCGAGTGAGTCCGAAACGTCGATTCCATTTAGAAAAAGCGCTCATTGCACCACGATTTCGCATGCAAGCTTAAAATATGTGAATTATTATTTTTGACTCGATAGTTGAAAAGGTGGTCCGAACAACCCCGGATGACAAAACGGACTGCGCGGTCGCGTCCGGAACGCCAATTTTGCCTAGGGTGGACTCTTATTTCACAGCAAAGACGTGTCCGGGCAAAAATGTAAANACTTGTCGAATGCGCCACGTGTCGCTGCGTGATTGGCGCCGCCAGCCAGGTCATTCCCGCCCTTGTCGGACCACGGTCTATCCAACGCGATCAGGGCCACCCGATCAATACACGCTCGATCTGACGGTCACGGGTCATCCTCCCAAACNGGAATAAACAACTTTCTGTCGCTCCAACAGGGATATTCTTTTACCTGCTGTCCGGGGTGATCCCTCCTGAGATGGTCGTTGGCTAGATTGACTGCTTTGTTTCTGAGGGCACTGCGAAGGAGACTGACGATGATCTTCTGCATATATCTTTATTGGCTGCTTTTCTTTGTCGACAGTTGCGACTATCCCTGATTTCTTTTCGAACATTCTGGTCAACTTAGTCTTTTCATGTGGTTCCATGTGTTTCATTTCTTCCTGCAGACTGCTGGCCTTAATGAGTAGCTTCTCGAAGGATTTGATGGTGAGTCCCTTAAGCATGACAGCTACTGGCCCATGAATGCTTTTGAGTAGAATCTCAATTGCTTGATGTTCCTGTAGCTGTGGTTCACATTTCATGCTAAGGTTTCTCCA
>JXCR01144089.1:133664-145876 GCA_002079205.1 Phalaenopsis hybrid cultivar | reverse complement strand
GGTTGTGTAGAAGTTAATTGAATCAACTGAAATCATATTTATGGAACCTTTTTTAGGTTCTTTCAAATACTCTTTCAGGATCATTACATTTCCACTTTTGAAATTCTTCTCAAGCCAATCCTTGAAGATAAAGTAGTTTTCTATGGTGTGGCCGAGTAACTGGTGGTGTGGACAATATTGAGGATGATCTTTCATATTGACTTCCTCTGGCTTTTTCGGCTTTGGTAGACTAAATCCTTGTTCCTTTAGCAATTCATGGAACATCTTTGACACAACTTTCTCTTTGAAGGAATACACCACTCTCTGTCGTTCTGCCATGGATATCCTCTTATTCTTTGCTCGGTATGATCTTCCTTGAGGCGGTTGTAGGCTAGACCAGCCATACTGTTGTGCCTGTTGTTGGCGGGATTGTCGAGGCTGTTTGGCTTTCAAAATTTCCTGTTNTATATATATATATATATATATATATATATATATATATATATATATATATATATATATATATATATCTCACTCACTCACTCACTACTTCTCCCTTAAGTTTCTTGCCGCTTCGATTCTTGGGCATACCTCACAGGACAAATCTGGATTCAACATGACTATATATATTTGAATAGAAGTTTATACAATTTGTAGTCTTCTATCGATCAACTTGTGTCTTTGCAATTCAAACTTCAAAGTTTTGTTAAACTCCTATGAAGAGTCTTATCAAAACTTCTTATCTTTTTATTTTTTTTTTATTTTAAAACTAAAATTGAAAAAATCTTGTTGGCAAAAAAAATATAATAATAATATTACTTGAAAAAGTTCTATTTTAACATGCACATGAAATATAGATTAATTCGTTTATTAATAGTCAAATTCACTAAATATGGGTGAGTTAAAAACCTAATAAAATTTATTGCTAAAAATATAATTTAATTTAAGTAAAATTTGATTAAAAATTATTTTGAAATTTAGTTATTTTCTTACATGATAAACTATAAATAAGTAAAAATCAAAATAAAAATAATCCTTTTAAAATTAATGAATAAATTCCTTAAGATGTTCAATTAAAACTTGATATTAACTCAAAACTCAATATAAATTATAACTAAAAACATAATTTTATTTAAATAAACTCATACTAAAAATTAAGTTAAAATCAAAATAATTTTTACATTTTTAACTTTAAAAAATAAATTAAAATCCCTCAAATTCTCAAAAAAATATAGTTTTTTATTTAGTATAATTATATTTGTGGTAAAGCAAAACTAATGTATAAAAGCATGAAAGAAATAAAAATTGTTAAGCTAGCCACATTAACTTGAAAAGTTTCTTAATATCTATAGTCCCACATCGGAAATTAATTTTATTTCCTAATTTTAAAATTTAAAAGCTAAACCTTCTGAATTGAGCAATTTGGGCATCACTGGTATCACATAGGCACACCTTCCAAAATGTTATATTTTATTATTTAAATATTTTTTTTAAATTAAAATATGCTACTTATTTAAATATATAATTTTGATTTTTTTTTTTTGATTTACAACTTATATATATATGCAGCTATATAAAAGCTCCACCAATGATTGTTTTAATAATTTATAAACAAAAACCACATTAAATGGAGGATATGAAGAGAGTTTATATACTCTATAAGCAATATTTGATAACTATGCTAGTGATCACCACCAACAACTACTTTCACACGAATGTCATCTCTCTTAGACGAACATCTACCATTGACATCAACGCAGATATCTGGCATAGACAAAATGCTAGCATCCACTGTACAAAATACTGCCAATATCTTTCACAAAAGTTAATATTAAGGTCCAATGTAGACACCAATTCAATGTGGTAGGTGCTTATTGTCAACACTAAGAATAATGTTTTTTGTTTTTAAAATTGTCATCGTCTTCAATAATTATAATGTTAGTGCCTTCAAATGCTCATAGGATTATCGCTTGGTATCGACAAAACATCAACATTCTATGATGCCAAAGGTTATTTCTTTGTCATCAGTAATAACCCTAATACTTATTATTAACAACAATATCAATGTCTATCATCACTAAAAAGGGCAATATTTGTCATCAACATCAGCCTCGATGGCTGTCAAACTAACAAGATCTCTTTATGTCATCTTCCATCAATCCATGAAAATAAAAATATTATTATTGTCAGCAGCCTACATTGACTAACACCCACTGATGAAAAAAAGATAATCATTTGATAATGCTACCAAGTTTAGCACCCCTCATTAATGCCATTGTTGACTTCCATTATCAAAGCTAACACCCTTTGTTGAGGCCAAAATCAAGGTCTGCCAATGCCAAAATGATTATTGCCCAACATCGCAAATAACATTGATGCCTATTATTACACAATATCAATACATTCTACTGACACCAACATTGTCGCCTTCCATCTTAAGCTAAGAAAATGAATGGCATTGATGTTCGTGCTCAACTATTACACATGCTCATTGAAACTAACAAATTGGTTGCACCCATTACGAGTAACGTTTATGTCCACCATGCTCCACAATGTTGACTCCATCTTTGATGTTCATTATCACCCAAAAGCTAGACAACACCTACCATTGATACCAATCTCAAGGTCCATCATATCCACCAAGGTTAATGCTCCCCCTCTTATCCTTTGGTATTCCCCCCCCACAAGTCGAACTATCAAGAAGGTTGCCAATAATCTTTATAATGGAAGTCATCTTCATAATTCATGTCTTTACATGACAACAAAGCTTCTCCTATTTAGAGAGGTTGTCATTTGTAATTTAAGCCTCACACTACAAGAATTCCTTGCATCATGGTATTTCCCCTAATTCAATTTTTTACATAAAAATATTATCACCCATGAGCAGCTCTTGATTTATCTTACATGAATTGTGTGTAATATTTGTACAATGTTAAGACAATAACTCTCCCAATTGGACAGATGTTCCAACATGCAACAACTTTCCAACTCAAAGCTCGACCTTGATGCTAAATACCACAGATCTCAATGATTTTGCATTCCATTTTATAATCTTCTACAGATTATTATTGTCGCCAAGCAAGCTCATGCCATCAATTTCTTAAAATCTAACAATATTTTGCTCTAATACTTTTATAATGAAACCTTACCTTTTGTTCTAATTATCTATCGATTTTTCTTGTGTTTTGCATGCGCTGAAACCTGGAACCTGCTAAGAAAATATTTCAAATGTGTCTAAGAAGAAACATATGCAATGAAAGTTACTCTGAATCTGTAAAAGTTTGTTTCAGGCTATGAAAAATAAAGTAAAAAAGCTATATAAACTACAAGTTTAAAGCCGCATTCACATTCTTTTGGCTAATTTGGCTACTTTGGCTACTTTAAGTTTGCTTAGTANACTGAAAGTTACTCTGAATCTGTAAAAGTTTGTTTCAGGCTATGAAAAATAAAGTAAAAAAGCTATATAAACCACAAGTTTAAAGCCGCATTCACATTCTTTTGGCTAATTTGGCTACTTTAAGTTTGCTTAGTGTTAATTAAACTACTAATATTTTTGTTATGCTGTCTCTTCTCCACGTGCTGCACGCCCAACTGTGATTAGGAAATTGTGCCGAGAAGATCCCATTGGTTGCCAGAAGTAAAGCGCATGCTTCCATTTTATCATTGTAAAATAGCTTATGGGTAGATGCCAAGGATAAAGTGAAAGTAATGCCATTTTCACTTTAAATAATAAAATGATGGCTCATCTAATTATTTGTCTATACAAAATTGGCTTTTGAAAATGATATTTTTTAGGGGCATTTATATTCCCACCACACAATTCTCTTGTCTTTACCTATCTAAGAATTAAATATGTGTATTTGTGTGCATATCCCTCATATCATTAATATCACATTAAAAATTGATAAATATTTTAATTGCAATAAAAAATCTTCCAAAATTTCTAATTTAGTATCACAAATGGTTATATTCATTTCACCACCAATGTTTCGATAGTGTTTTCATCCAGAAAAGTTTTAGGTTGCTGCTTCGCCAAATTTTCATCAAAATTTATTTGAGACGATAATTTTTATCATTAGAATACATTTTTCGCCAGGGATATTTTGGTTGTTCGATATTCATCATAAATCCTTCGGAANGCATTTATATTCCCACCACACAATTCTCTTGTCTTTACCTATCTAAGAATTAAATATGTGTATTTGTGTGCACATCCCTCGTATCATCAATTTCATCAAAATTTATTTGAGACGATAATTTTTATCATTAGAATACATTTTTCGTCAGGGATATTTTGGTTGTTCGATATTCATCATAAATCCTTAGGAAATTTATTTATTTATTTATTTATTGTAAAAAACAACAACTATTTTAGGAGAATATCCTGCCAAAAGATTGATGCTTTTCATGTACTAAAATTACTTACCTTTAAATAAATATTTGAAAACCACAAGCAAGTTTTCTTAATCAAGAGCTTTCTCAACTATTTCTCAAGATGTGATTAAAATTATGAATAATAGTCAGCTATAAAATCTTGACTCCTTGAAGCTCTAGTTTAAATACAAAATCTAATGGATATTGACATTTGACATTTCAAATAACATGTGTCATAAGTATAAAAGTCATAGTTTTAGACTTCACAATTTATTGACAGTCCCCCCCAATTTTTTGCTCCACTTTCGATTAAAAAACAAATACATAATCCATGAACTAAAAAATTATATAAACAAATCATTACATTTTTCTTGTAAGATTTTGACTATAATGAATAGTAACCATAATTCAATCTTAGATGATAATTTTGATAATGATAAAGAATGTTATAGTGAAGTTTCCAATGATAACCAAAATAATGATGTAAGCATGGGTGGCCAATTTGAGCTTATGGACCATAATGATATATGCATGAACCACCTCGCATGAATCCCATTATCTCATAAAATTAATTTTATTCATAATTTTNAGTGAAGTTTCCAATGATAACCAAAATAATGATGTAAGCATGGGTGGCCAATTTGAGCTTATGGACCATAATTATATATGCATGAACCACCTCGCATGAATCCTATTATCTCATAAAATTAATTTTATTCTTAATTTTGCACGAAATTATACATATGATGCAATCATCTTCTTTGATAGCCCAAAAAAAAAAAAAAGAAATATCAAAGAATAACTAAGGAAAATCTTACAAATGGGCATATTCTTTTTAAGCAAGGTGAAGTTGCAGTGCCAATTGAACAATTAGTCAATTTTTGACAATATGAAGTACCATAAGATTTTATTCAACAAGATAATATAAGCAATATGGAGTGTGCAACGTTGCTACTTGCATGGATCCAAAATTTGGCATCTTAGTAGGGCATAAAGAATCCTAAGAATTGGTAGTCCGCATGCATGTGTTCATTCAATAATGGCATCAAGTCATTACTATTACACACATCTAACTTCATTTTTCGCTATGTACTCCTATCCTTTCACCACACCTTGATTTGAAACCTATAAAATTATAGAATGCTTTGAGACAAAGCTTTACAAGTTTTGACCATCCCTCGTGCGCCTAAGAATTCGAGTACCACACCCTACACTTGAGAGGAATCGAACCCCATACCAGAAAGGACTTACAACCGACAAGCAGATGCCCGACCAATTGATCTGAGTATATGACACATAAGTATATATATTTGTATGCATATATANTGGCATCAACTCATTACTATTACACACATCTAATTTCATTTTTCGCTATGTACTCCTATCCTTTCACCACATCTTGATTTGAAACCTATAAAATTATAGAATGCTTTGAGACAAAGCTTTATGTAAATGATATATACGAGTCTTGACCATCCCTCATGCGCCTAAGAATTCAAGTACCACACCCTACACTTGAGGGGAATCGAACCCCATATCAAAGGGGACATAATATTCCCCAAAAAATTTGTTTTCTTAACTAATATGCTACTAAGGAACTCCGAAAGCAAGGCAAGGATAATATAGAATTGACTAATTATAAGCTTCTAAGAATTTCAGATCTTTAACATATCATACAGAGTCATTTGCATAGATCTAAGTGTCAACAGAAATTATTAATTTTTATTAAATAATTCTTAACTTTATTATGCGCTATATCTATGCATGATTATTGTAATTGAAATGAAATTCTTAGAGTAGTCATTTAATCTTTCAAAACTCTTCATATTATAGAATTTTTATCTAAGCATATGGTATAAGCTTTCGCATCAACATAATTGACCAAGATGCTCCAGTATGACCGAATGAACATCATAGTTGAATTGTTAGCACTTGTCTTTAGAATAAGTTTGGTAGAATACTATTATTATCGTAACACTAATGGATGAAGATAATAAGTGTAGCAATTAAATATGTGGAATCTATAAGGTTATTAGACATACATAAACATGTCCAAATTAATATCCTATTAAATTATATATTCTTTGGTTTTTTTACTCATAGATCATGTGCAAATTAAAATTTGGCTTTGTGAAATTAATTTAATTTGTTTTAATGATTTATAGGAAACATGTTCTAAAAAATAGTTAGGAATCATCATCATAGGCAAGCTACCGTGGAAACATGTTATTCAACCATTTGTGATGAGCATACTATTCTACCATTGGTGTAACAAAATATTTCTTTTGTTTCACAATACTATCAGCACAGGTTGTCAAGATCACGTCAAAACACTCACTATGTTATTAAGTTTAGTATGTTTAATTGAAGGGATAGGGCAAGGCAAGGAAGAATGTTTGGTAATGGAAAGCACATTCATTATATTATTGAGTTGAGCAAGTTCAAGGCCAAAGCAAATGAGCTAGCACACAGTTGCACTTGAGAGAGCGAGGTACCATTCTAAATAGACATTGCAACAAGCCAAGTTGCTCAATCAACAAGTGACTAGATCTAGTCACCCTACTAAGTACGTAGTTAGATCTGCTACACATGTGATTTGATAGCATCACATGGTTGCCTAATAACAACATGATATATTCCTTTTTAAATGATATTTTTTCACATTCGTGTATATATTTTTATAATATTTTGAGATCCTTCTAAAAATTAGCTTATTCATTTGTTACTACGAGTTGTTTTGGNATATATATATATATATATATATATATATATATATATTATTTTAAAGGAATGACAGAAAGTTATTATACAAGTCCTGACCATCCCTCGTGCGCCTAAGAATTCGAGTACCACACCCTATACATGAGGGGAATTGAACCCCAGACCAGAGGAGACGTAATATTCCCCAAAAAATTTGTTTGCTTGACTAAAATCTACTAAGGAACTCCGAAAGCGAGGCAAGGATAATATAGAATTGACTAATCATAAGCTTCTAAAAATTTCATATCTTTAACAAATCATACAGAGTCAAATCTCAGTGTCAACAGAAATTATTAATGTTTATTAAATAATTCTTAACTTTATTATGCGCTATATCTATGCATGATTATTGTAATGGAAATGAAATTCTTAGAGTAGTCATTTCATCTTTCAAAACTTTTCATATTATAGAATTTTTATCTAAGCATATGGTACAAGCTTTCGCATCAACATAATTGACCAAGATGCTCCGATATGACCGAATGAACATCATAGTTGAATTGTTAGCACTTGTCTTTAGAATAAGTTTGGTAGAATACTATTATTATCGTAACACTAATGGATGAAGACAACAAGTGTAGAAATTAAATATGTGGAATCTATAAGGTTATTAGACATACATAAACATTTCCAGATTAATATCCTATAAAATTATATATTCTTTGGCTTTTTTACTCATAGATCATGTGAAAATTAAAAATTGGCTTTGTGAAATTAATTTAATTTATTTTAATGATTTATAGGAAATATGTTCGAAAAAATAGTTAGGAATCATCATCATAGGCAAGCTGCTGCGGAAACATGTTATTCAACCATTTATGATGAAGCATACTATTCTACCATTGGTGTAACAAAATATTTCTTTTGTTTCACAATATTATCAACACAGGTTGTCGAGATCAAGTCAAAACACTCACTATGTTATTAAGTTTAGTATGTTTAATTGAAGGGATAGGGCAAGGCAAGGAAGAATGTTTGGTAATGGAAAGCACATTCATTATATTATTGAGTTGACCAAGTTCAAGGCCAAAGCAAATGAGCTAGCACCCAGTTGCACTTGAGAGAGCGAGCTACCATTCTAAATAAACATTGCAACAGGCCAAGTTGCTTAATCAACAAGTGACTAGATCTAGTCACCCTGCTAAGTACGTAGTTAGGCCTGCTACACATGTGATTTGATAGCATCACATGGTTGCCTAATAACAACATGATAAATTCATTTTTAAATTATATTTTTTCACATCCATGTATATAATTTTATAATATTTGAGATCCTTCAAAAAATGAGCTTATTCATTTGTTATTACAACTTGTTTTGAATTTCTTCTATTTTTTTAAATTTAAAATACTAACACTAGTATCTTTCTCAAATTCTTAGTTTCATGCATACACTCTAATGAAACATAGAATTCATAGGGAATAAATAATATGNAAACATAGAATTCATAGGGAATGACAACAATTAAGTATTTGTGGCAATTTGAATCAAATATGTAGCTCATTCGAACAACCAAATCAAGCACAAGAAACAAAGCCAATTTAGTATATGCACATACAATTTCTATTTTGTAAATGATAGCACACTTTAATAATAAAATAAGGTGTATTATATAAAGTTTTTAAATATATCTCATATATAATATATCNCAACAATTAAGTATTTGTGGCAATTTGAATCAAATATGTAGCTCATTCAAACAACCACATCAAGCACAAGCAACAAAGCCAATTTAGTATATGCACACACAATTTCTATTTTGTAAATGATAGCACACTTTAATAAGAAAATAGGGTGTATTATATAAAATTTTTAAATATATCTCATATATAATATATTNAGCACAAGCAACAAAGCCAATTTAGTATATGCACACACAATTTCTATTTTGTAAATGATAGCACACTTTAATGATAAAATAAGGTGTATTATATAAAGTTTTGAAATATATCTCATATATAATATATTTTCTTCATCAGCCTCAAGTGAAGAATTTTCTTATGCTCAACGCACTAACAATTTCTAAAGTGGATGAGGTTTGAATGCTTTGTATTTGGAAAGATTTTGAGGTTTTCAGAGTCAAGAGAAAGCCTTAGTGCATTAGTATTACAGGAAGAACGAAGGTCTTCAGTTTTGATTTTGGTGGTGGCCATCATACAAAAATAAAATTCTGAGTTGAATTTAAATATTTTAAAAAATTTACATACATACCACTCAATTCTAATTTGAAAAAATTTAGATATGTAAATACATAAGTATTGCGAGGTAGGTAGGGGTGTAAACGAGCAGAACATGAGAGACGTGTTCGACTCGTTTATATTTCGAGCTCAAAAAGTGTGTTTGTGTTCGGCTTTTTTGCTTAGTGAGCGAACACGAGCAGTTCACGAACAAAGAGTCATTTTGACAACTCTAATCATATAGCCATAAGATGTTAATGATTGGGGCAAAATTTAAAATATCATTTGAATCTAATTTAAAAATTTTTATTCTAATTTCTTCGTTAATACTTTGAATTGATTATAAATCTTTGTACCATTGTGGTTGATTAAAATTTTTAAAAATACTACTCATCAAAGATATATATATATATATAATTGGTTAGTAGTATTTCAAGCCAAAACGAGCCGAACACGAACGAACAAATATTTGTTTGTGTTGTTTGTGTTCGGCTCGTTAACTTAGCGAACGAGCGGAACATGAGCATCTTAACGAGTCGAACACGAATTATTTGCGAACAATGAGCCGTTTTGACAGCCCTAGTGGTAGGTATGTATATAAATGCCCAAAAATAAAAAAATTATAAATGTCATAATTAACCCTGGCGGCTGCATGATGCGTTACATCGCTAAATTATTGGGAGGCTGCCTTTGACTTGAATTATATAAATTTCTGGGAGTTACGACCGTGTCCACAATAGCAGCTTTCCACATTATTCTATTCGACGAATTTCTTCATGCTTGTTAAAAATTTAATTATAAATCAATTAACCATAATCACAACATGCATGATAAGCTTGAATTTAAATTTTTTTATTTTTGAATTTATATTTTCTTCTTAACTTAAGTAGTTGCCATACAATTAGACATANTGTTAAAAATTTAATTATAAATCAATTAACCATAATCACAACATGCATAATAAGCTTGAATTTAAAATTTTTTATTTTTGAATTTATATTTTCTTCTTAATGTAAGTAGTTGCCATTCAATTAGACATATTATTAGGGGTGTAAACGAGCCCTGAATACGAGCGAGCCCAAACTCCGCTCGTGTTCGGCTCGTTTATATTTCAAGCTCAAAAAGTGTGTTCGTGTTCGACTTGTTTGTTTAGCGAGAGCCGAACACGAACCATTCATGAATAAAAAGTCGTTCTGACAACCATAATCACATAGTCATAAGATGATAAAGATNGAGCCGTTCACGAACAAAGAGTCGTTTTGACAACCCTAATCACGTAGTCATAAGATGTTAAGAATAGTGATAAGATTTAAAACATCATTCGAATCTAATTTAATAATTTTTATTCTATTGNCATTGCAACAAGCCAAGTTGCTCAATCAACAAGTGACTAGATCTAGTCACCCTACTAAGTACGTAGTTAGATTTGCTACACATGTGATTTGATAGCATCACATGGTTGCCTAATCACAACATGATATATTCCTTTTTAAATGATATTTTTTCACATTCGTGTATATATTTTTATAATATTTTGAGATCCTTCTAAAAATTAGCTTATTCATTTGTTATTGTGAGTTGTTTTGAATTTCTTCTATTTTTAAAATTTAAAATGCTAACATTAGTATCTTTCTCAAATTCTTAGTTTCATGCACACACTCTAATGAAACATAGAATTCATAGGGAATGACAACAATTAAGTATTTGTGGCAATTTGAATCAAATATGTAGCTCATTCGAACAACCAAATCAAGCACAAGAAACAAAGCCAATTTAGTATATGCACATACAATTTCTATTTTGTAAATGATAGCACACTTTAATAATAAAATAAGGTGTATTATATAAAGTTTTTAAATATATCTCATATATAATATATCTTCTTCATCAGCCTCAAGTAAAGAATTTTCTTATGCTCAACGCACTAACAATTTCTAAAGTGGATGAGGTTTGAATGCTTTGTATTTGGAAAGATTTGAGGTTTTCAGAGTCAAGAGAAAGCCTTAGTGCATTAGTATTACAGGAAGAACGAAGGTCTTCAGTTTTGATTTTGGTGGTGGCCATCATACAAAAATAAAATTCTGAGTTGAATTTAAATATTTAAATAAAATTTACATACATACCACTCAATTCTAATTTAAAAAAATTTAGATATGTAAATACATAAATATTGCGAGGTAGGTAGGGGTGTAAACGAGCAGAACATGAGAGACGTGTTCGACTCGTTTATATTTCGAGCTAAAAAAGTGTGTTCGTGTTCGGCTCTTTTGCTTAGTGAGCCGAACACGAGCCGTTCACGAACAAAGAGTCATTTTGACAACCCTAATCACATAGCTATAAGATGTTAATGATTGTGACAAGATTTAAAACATCATTTGAATCTAATTTAAAAATTTTTATTCAAGTTTCTTCATTAATACTTTTAATTGATTATAAATCCTTGTAGCTTTGTAGTTAATTAAAATTTTTAAAAATACTATTCATCAAAGATATATATATATATATATAATTGTTTAGTAGTATTTCACGAACGAACAAATATTTATTCGTGTTGTTTGTGTTCGGCTCGTTAACTTAGCGAACGAGCCGAACTCGAGCATCTTAAAGAGCGGAACACGAGCTGTCCACGAGGAACGAGTCATTTTGCAGCCNTGACAACCCTAATCACATAGCTATAAGATGTTAATGATTGTGACAAGATTTAAAACATCATTTGAATCTAATATAAAAATTTTTATTCTAATTTCTTCATTAATACTTTTAATTGATTATAAATCTTTGTAGCCTTGTAGTTAATTAAAATTTTTAAAAATACTATTCATCAAAGATATATATATATATATATAATTGTTTAGTAGTATTTCACGAACGAACAAATATTTATTCGTGTTGTTTGTGTTCGGCTCGTTAACTTAGCGAACGAG
>JXCR01144089.1:122423-132932 GCA_002079205.1 Phalaenopsis hybrid cultivar | reverse complement strand
CGAACACGAGCTGTTCGTGAACAACGAGCCGTTTTGACAGCCCTACACATTATTGCTCTAGAAAACCGAATTATTCAACATCCTCATGATTAAAGCTATTTCTTGGATTGACCAAACTCTTAACAACATTATTTAAGATAATAATATTCTTATCGTTTGAAAATCCCATTGCTCATAGGTCAACAAATCACTAATTGTCTTCTAATCCTCGTTATTTTTTTAAGTTTTCAAACAGAGATTAACCCTTACATCCTTCTTTAATGAACTTTGATTATTGCAAGTGCTAATTAAAAAATAATTAGGGAATTAATGCTTAATGCATAGCCTTAAGGAGGACGCGGTTAGGTGTAATTAAATGATGGTTTAGTTATGACTCACTAAGCATGNAAAATAATTAGGGAATTAATGCTTAATGCATAGCCTTAAGGAGGACGCGGTTAGGTGTAATTAAATGATGGTCTAGTTATGACTCACTAAGCATACTCCAAATTTCGCCATTTTTAATATTATCTTTTTTTCTTTCTATTCTATGTTTCTTTTGGAAACTCATGGGTTTCTAAGCGTGGAGTTTGACATGCAAAACCTCCTTTGATTTCTCTTGGACTTATTATACTATTTATAAGTCCAAATTTTCTAATGTCCAACATTATTTGTTAAATAGTATAGGCAATTTTATTAATTAGATTTATAGTTTGTTAGAATACTTTTAAATATTGCATGAATTTGTAACTTTCATGTTGAGTTTGAAATTTTTGAAAAAAAATTATTTTTCATCATTAAATTTTATGAGAATAATTTGTATATATTATCAATATATTTGTCATTTAATCTAATGAAGGGGGCAATTGGGAAATCTAGTTGAATTTTAGTAAATCATATATATCTCAATATGCAAACTACATCTTAACCATTTCATGATCAAGGTGTTGAAAACTTTTGCATGGGGATATTTGCTTATGTGTATTTAGAATTCAGATGTATTTTGAATATAGTATAAAATAGAATAAATGTGTTTTAAATTTTCGAAGTTCATATATGATTGGTTTATATATGGTTTGGAAGCATACAATTTCAAATATTTGAATGCAAAAGTTAGGGCATGGCAATGTTGTATTTTGCAACAATGTCAATGGATGCTAGTTTTGGTCACTTGTGACACAAGATGGTTTGGGAGGTGCTTTGATGCAAGTATCGGAGCTAGGACTTTGTTGGATGCAATTGACTAGGGGTTAACTAAACTTTGCAATCTTGAGCAAGAAAATTCAATGGATGTGTGATGCTCATTGGATGTCAATAAGGTTAGTAAGAACATGCGGAGATAGCAATTTGATGGTGCTGAAATGCACAAGGATTAGAGCTTTATAGGGAGTAGCACTTCACCAATGCAGAGAAATGGAAATCACATAAATTTGAAAAATTCTACTGTTTTCGATTTTTTTTCGCAACTTTTGGAGTCGCAAGCTTCTCTTATCATTATCATATAATTTCCTTTCCAAATAAATCTTTGTTTTGAATCACGCGGATGATTCAAGAAAGATAGAAATCGAAAATAAAGAAAATATGACACAAAATAGACAAATAATTTAAAAAGAACGTGAAGAACATTCACAAGGTAACCTTCACGCGATAGCCCAAAAACGTATGTCTGAAACTAGATCGAATCAAAAATTCATTGGAAACATATCCGCGGAGAGAACCCTATGAAAACAACCCATAATCAAAGAATCAAGTTTTTGTGCTTGTTTTGGGTCAAGTGCAACTCTCAAAGAAGTGTTTTCCTTTGGTTAATTACATCTTGAGGGATGCTCAATAATAGTTTCGATAAAAAGAGCATTTCTTACATTATTTTTGATATCTGGTTATTTAGGAGACTAATGGATTTAAATCATTTCAAACGATATAATATAGAGGATTTCAGTGCATATACTGAGCCATAGGGCACACGGTGACTCAATGGTGGTGCCTAGGCATGCAGGACCCACAAAACGATATCAACGATTTTTTAAAGGAATCAATAGAGCTCAAAAGAGGTGTTAACAAGAAGGGGAGGTATCCCTAAATAGGTAGAGGTAGCTAAGTTAGACTACCTGGATCTGTCATCCCAAGCTATGGTGACCATAAGTCTATGTGGTCGTGAAGGTAGTTAACCCAAACTGATCAGAGACCCCTTGTCAACAATATATGAATTGTGTCATCCAAGAGAGTCTCGGTAGCCTTAAGGTCAGAGAAAATAATCATATAATTTCTTATGACTCTAAGAAGTGGAATAAGTAAAGGTGAGACTTATTCTCGTCAAATTAAATGATGAAGATGACATAGGAGTGAAAAGAGAAAGGGGGTTTGGCTACACATCCGAAACCGCCCCACAAAAGACTTATTCCCCGTTTGGGTCGATGATGTCCCTAACACCCTAGTTGTGCTAGACAACCTCTTAGGTAGAAATTTTATGCTTGACTTAGTCGATTGAAAAAGCATGGAAACTCTTCCTCAAGACATGCAACGTGATGCAATATATACAAATTAGCTTATGTGTGGAGGCTCTACTAGGATGGCTTTAGTGATTGCCATGCTATGCAACCTGTCTTAAAACTGGCTCAAAGGCCATGCAAGAAAGTAAAGTAGAAATTAAATTACTCATTTTAAAGTTGTAATTTTTAATCTTAAATTTTTTTTTATTAGAATTCTTTGAAAATGTATATTTTGGTCCTTAATGAGCCAATATTGTTTTTTTTTGTATGAGCTCAAACAAACCACAATAAAAATAGAGAAAATGAGAGGCACATTGCGCAATTGTAAATCAAGCCAAGAAAATATATAAAAGGTCGGTGTTGTTGGGTCGACAACATATCCCAGAAAGCAAAATAAGTTGTCATAATCCACATATATATATGCTCAGTCTTAATTCTGTACATAATAAAAAATCGGAATTAAGGTACGAGATATGAGTCGCTGTGCCTGGTCCCCGTCATTTGGCTCAGTGCATTTAACGTTTCAGAACCCGTGCTTATACCTTTTTTCTGGTACAGACACCCTAAGGACATTAAAAATACATGAGGGAGTCAAAAAAAGTCTCAAAATGCAGAAGAGGTTCGCATGAGTTTTATTCGTGCAATGCATAATGAGCCATGTCTGGCAGGACGAGAGCATTAACAACACTTATCAAAAGTTTTAGCATTTAAATCATTATTTAATCCTCCCTTTTTATTTATTTTAGGCATGACTCGCTGTAAGAAGACCACTTCTATATATATTAGCGCGCAAATCTCAAACTTTAGTAAGCACACAAAGGATCAATCAAAAGTTGTTTGACTAAGGAATAAGACAACAGAGAACAACAGTCAGGACATCAAAAATTATATCTAAGTATCCTAGTCCTTACCTAACACACCATCTAACAAAAAGTGTCCTAGTCACAGTATCTAAGTGCATATGCAGTGCATGGGTAAAATCTACCATATGACTTTGACGGGATCGCCAAAACCGGTCCCTTCCTAAAGATCCAAGGGATCTTATATTTTTCACCAAAAATGATTTTTAAAAGTGTTTTCTTTACATATAGCCTATTTTGCTAATTGTACAATTTTTTAAGTATAAAAAACAATTAAATATGAGTCTATACATGCGAGGTGACATATGTTAGAGCCCTTAGAACCTTAGTACAGTCGTTAGCATTTCCAGGGACTGCTGCTTGAAACAGCGTAATCTAGGATTTAGGACCTTAGTATAGTCGTTAGAAATTCAATGAAATCCGCCTTAGAACCTTAGTATAGTCGTTAGGATTTCCAGGACATCATTCCCTGAAAATCTGCCATTAATGTTGGATAACCCATTTTTTGAAGTTTGAACTAGGATCCTTCCCCATACCATTTTAGGATTAAGAACTTGTTAAAAAATGGGTTATCCAACGTTAATGGCAGATTTCCAGAGATTGCTGCTCGAAACAACACAATCTAGGCAAACTGGCATGGTCATGCCAATTATTGAGCTTGGCCATGCCACCTTAAATGTGTAACAGGTGGGATTTGGGCATGACCACGCTCGAGAGGTAGTATAATTACGTCAGCCTCTCTGTTTACTAACATGGTCACACTGAACTTTGGTTGTGTCACACTCCTATGTAGAGTGTCACTGCCCTTTAGAGCATGGGTGTGATCATGCTAGATTCTGGGTGTGGCCACACCAAGAGCTAGACATGGCCTCGCTAGTTCTAAGCGAGGTCACGCTAGATCCTTAAGCTCTTTTGAACTTTGGACTCCCATCAAGATGTTTTTATGGTCTGTTCGAGACACAAGAAGTATTAAATGACTAAAATACAACCTCCAAACGTCAGAATAGTTGTTGAGCTCTCCCTATATTAAGAGACCAATGGCAAACAACAGTAGACGTTTCCATATGGGGATCAGGACGGGATGAACTCCTTAATCTGGTTCAACGTGTGCTCGTTGAAGGCTTTATGGACTCCTTGGGCAATAGGATATTCCTTAAGAATGCAGTGTGATCTTTTATCACTCAGAAAGATGTCCAGTGTGCATGACATTAAAAATGGATGCCAACATCTACTTTTCTCAAAAGTACAAAATAAAATAAAAACCAAAAGACTAAGGGGTACATTTCAAAAATTTTAAAATTTATATTGCATTTGTTTTCTCTTACCAATTAGAGAAAAAAAAGTCAAAGTTTTATATATTAAATGCAATACACCTCACTAGCCTAATCAAAATAATCTATTAGTCTTAATTTTATTCCTTCTTTTGCTAAAGATGATTTATATTCATTATTTTTATCCTCATTTCCTTAGTCTCAATAATATGAATGCAATGTATTTATTGAAGTCTTCTTGTTTAAAAGGATAGCTTGAAAGAATAGGAAGAGAATAGAAATTTTCATGTAATAGCAAAGCATAGTGAAAAATATGAAACTAGCATCATTATAAGAAAAAGATTGATGTATAAAGACTAAAACTTACATGCATTATCGATGAACATGGCTTTATTACAAGAAATAACTAGAAATATGTGTAAACATAGAACTTGATTCCTTTGCTCATAGATGAATGGGTAGTGTCAGCACTATTTTTGGTTGGAGGAGTTGCCCGTAAGAAGCTGTCGGTCACCAGAATCAAAATCTCGTCGCCCGCTTCAGAGGACATTTTAATTTACATATAGATTTAAGTTTAGAAAAATATGAAATCAAACTACCCTCATATTTTTCATTGTTTAAATGAAAGAGCGCTGTACCACAAATCCTGTATCTATCCCGAAGGATAAACACAAGACTTAAGGATGAGGCTCAATCAAATAAACTGAGAAATATATGACGTCTGTTTGGTCTGCGAAACTATTTCATTTGTTGACAATTTCCCCTATTTAATATGAAGAATTAAATAGGATTTATTTTAAGCTTGGTTCGGACGAGTTTCCTGTAAGGGCAAGCCCCTATATTTAATTATATCTTAAATGACCAAAGTCACCTAAGAAAACACTCGATAAAAATCAGGAAATATTATCTTCAAGGATTTCAAAAGGATAGGACTTTTCAATGAGATCGGACAAAGATGTGTGAAAAGGGATTGGTTTGAATTTGGAACATTTTGTTTTTGAAATCCAAAGGAGGAAGAACTAGGAGATGTCATGGATCCGGAGGAGAACCTCGGTGACTTCCCGATTTATCCTATGGTTTGGCTTAAGTTTTGAGGAGAAATACTTAGGTGTTTCATCCTGCCAATTTTATTAATTTAGGGCTTACATTTGTGTGAAACGATCAAATAAATAGCCTGAAAGATGTGAGGATTTAGGTCGTGAAGGACAACAATCTCATAATCCTAAGGCGAGTTGGGGCTTACATTGTACAACAGAGTTACGCAAAGGCCTAAAGATAGAGTGAGGATTTATGTTGCATAAGCAAACAACATCGAAATCCTATGGTTTAGTTATTTAATTCTAAGCAAGAAAATTAGTTTAGTTGGGGAAGACGTTTTTTGCTGTTGAAGATGGTTATGCTGCCCACCATGCTAGCTCCAAGCTCCTTGCTGCGACGAGTTTGAGTTTTCTAAAGTGTCCAGTTATGATGTCAAATCAGGTTGCCCTATCATTATAGTTCTTTAAATTTTATGGGGGATGTTAAAGTTGATTAGAGCGACACTGGATAGGATCCTACGGTTCCCTCGTTCCGACACCACTATTTTCTATTAAATTCACTTAGTCAAAATGAATATACTAAACTCAACTTAATGAGTTCCGTAATTTCATTTAGATAGTGGGAAGCCTCGTTAGCAACCGTAGGTTACCTCCTCCAAAGAATTCCCGATCATCCAATAGAGACGTCTTAATTTAGTTGTAGTCGTTGTTTTGTGTGATGTTTGTGATTAATTTTGAGTTATCTTTTATTTTGAATTGTGTGGAGGTGAATTTTATCTTGGTTGATTTTAGTTTTGATTTTGGTTTTGGTTTTGTGGCTATCCTGATAGTTTTAGTTTTCATGCAGGGTGACATCATTGTTTAGCATGCAAGTTTGTGTTTTGTTCATACATGCAGGTAAGTAAGCACAATGTGGAAAGCTTAAGAAAAGATAATGCTGTAAACTATAAAAGCGTACCTGGCGAGTCTTCTCTTTGCACCACTTGAAACTCAAAATGCATGTTAGAGCATTTATGTAAAGAGGAAAAGTAAGGTTTTGGTGACCAACCTAAACCTAGGTCATATCTTGGTGGGTTCCTATTAGTTTGATTAAGGATGATTTTTATTCAGCAAAATATATTAAGTTTAGTGGACCTCTGAGGTATCCAACAAGTCTAGAGGAAAAAGCAGGTCCATGCTTCCCTCTCACTACCTGGTGAAATGTCTCGAGCTCATTTAATCTTATTATGTTGCTTAATAATCCATCCTGTAAATACCTTTAATGCTTAGTAAACATTGAAGTTTCAATTATCCCTAAGAGTAGGGTAATTATCATTTATAATTTAATTTGAGAATTATGTGGGTGAAGACCCTTAAAGGGACAAGTTAATGTTGTCACGACACTTCGCCAACTTTTTAATTTGGGCTTGTAGTATTTTAAAGGTGTTCAATTTTTAATTATATTTACTTTTCTAATCCTCATTTAATCAGATTTGATTTAGCTTAGGTCACTACTAAGCCCTTTAGACTTTTGATAGATGTCTTAATTTTGAAAAAGATTGAATTTTTAGGTGATGATGATTCATTATCAAAATTTTAAAAAGTAATTTGAATCATTAAATAGGGGTATTAAATTAGTGAGTTATCAACTTCTAAAGTCATACCTCTAAGCCTGGGATCATTTAATTAACTAGACTTCCAAATTTTTATAATTTAAAGAAATTGCAAATTTATCCTATTAATTAAGAAAAGTGAGATTGGTTTCTACCAATTACTACCTTGTGTTTCAATCATCCAAATAAGTTAGTTAAAATCAGAGGTTACCATTTTCCCTCCTTGAATTAAGCCTAAAAGTTAATTAAGGCCAAATTTCCAAAATTACACTTTTGCCCCTAAGGCCTTATCACTTCATAATTAATCAAATTTAATTCAAATGAGTTGGGAATTTTTATACTACTTCACTTATGGGTCAATTAAGAGATCAGAGGAGAAAATATAATTTTTTTCAAAGTTTAATTTAATTTACATATTTATTTTAGTGCAAAAATAAGTTTTTCAAAGAAAATTCCATACTTGATGAAGAAAATACCTAATCCCTTGAAACTTTTATTGGAGATAGACTTCAACTAGCGACGCATTGAGGCCGATTTTCATTATTTATTGAATTATATTTTAATTTTAAGAATTATTTTTATTTTTGGAGTATTTATTAATTATAAAATATTTAAATTGTGTAAAATTAACTTTTATAGTTTTATTAAATCTCTCTGAGATCAAGGAACCCAGAAAAATAAATTTTACATTTTTTAATTTTTTTTTGAATTTTTAGAATTATTTTGGTGAAAATCCATTTTTAGCCTTTAAAAATTATTTTAAGCTTTAAAATTCAATATCTTCACTTAGAAAATTAAGGAAAATATTTTAATTGTTTTAGAACATTTCCATGAATTTTATTACTTTTGTGATTTTTATCATTTTTTAATTATTTAAATATTGAAATAGGCTAAAAATGATGTTTTTATTTTAATTACTATTTCATTTTTACAAAATTCCTTTAATCACAGAAAATTCCAAAAACCAATTTTTATAAATTTTTAAGTTATATTTTAATTATTAAAAATTATTTTAGTGTTAAAATAGCATTTATCTTGAAAAATCACTTTGAGTTATTAAATGAGCTCCAAATATTTTGAATTTTTTATGAAGAGTTCCCTGAGCTTTAAATCACAATAAAAATAAAAAAATAAGTCATTTAGATGTTTGTGTTTCCCAAAATTAATTTTCTTTGTGTTTGAGGGTTGTTGAAAATTAAGTGCATTCTTAATGACTTAACCCATGAAATATTTTCCAAAGAGTTCTCTAGTCATAACAAACTTTCCAAAAGTTTTTTGGTTTTTTCTAAGCAACATGTTAATTATTATGATTAATTTATGAAAATAATAGACATAAACTTGAAAAATATGAATCTCTGTCTAAAGATGTCCTCTAAACTTGAAAAAATCAGACGATTTTCCCTAAGAGAGAGGCAACAACATACTCAAATTTCAAGTCATGGTGAAATGTCTACATGCATGGAGAATTAAAAGACTCAAAATCATATTTAATTAATTAAAAAGAAAATATGCATAAAATAAATTTCAAACTACTTTCACATTATTCTCATCTATTCAATGAGCTAGAGGGTAATTTAATTTTATTTTTGTAATTTTTCTACACCAAGATATGGATTTTTGAAGTTATAAATATTTATTTAAATAAGAAAATACCCTATTTATCTATTTAAACGCGCAGTGCTGACTAGACCCTAGGTGGCTTCAAAAATCCATGTGACGCGCTCCCATTTGACACCGCCATCCATCTCAGCGCCGACTCGACCCACGGTTCATGTATGAAGACGCTGTCTGGCTAGATCTCGTCCGTTGATGAGATAAATGTGCGATCAGACGGCTCTCCGTCATCGTCCCCAATGCTTTAGCTCGAGAACCATTCATTTTCAAAGCTTAAGATCTCACTCATGTCTCAACCAAATTAAGTGTGGCTTGTTTCTAAATGCTCGTCTAAGTGTAACAAACAAATCTATATGGTAATCATGTAATTAAATTAAGCTTAATCAAATAGAGAATCAAAGTAGGCTCTGGAAGAGCAGGAGTTCAATACCTTTGCTCTGAGAAGGGAAGCTTCGATCAGAGGTGCTCGGCACGTTCGTGGAGGTCCAAGGAGGCTAGATATTAAGCCTCTTGCTGTGGTGAAAGGCCTAGGTATGAATCTGACTAAGCTTGATTTCAGGTGTTGGTCTAGAACTATGTTAGGGGCTCTGTATGAGAGGGAGTTGATGGGGCTTCTCCTTCTTTCACTGTGGTGAAAGTGTGGGTGAGTTTAATTTGATTTTGGTGAAGTGTAGAGGCGTGGAGAGTTCTATCCTGTCTCTGTCAAGTTTTTGAGCTCAAAAATTGAACTCCAGTAAGGGGATTCAAGGCAATTTGGTGGTTGGGTTGCACTGAGGAGGTTTCAAAGAGGCTTTAGGAGTAATTTGGAGGGCTCTCTCTGAAAAATTTTTAGCACTCTCTCCATGGTTNAAGCTAAGAAAATGAATGGCATTGATGTTCGTGCTCAACTATTACACATGCTCATTGAAACTAACAAATTGGCTGCACCCATTACGAGTAACATTTATGTCCACCATGCTCCACAATGTTGACTCCATCTTTGATGTTCATTATCACCCAAAAGCTAGACAACACCTACCATTGATACCAATCTCAAGGTCCATCATATCCACCAAGGTTAATGCTCCACCTCTTATCCTTTGGTATTCCCCCCCACAAGTCGAACTATCGAGCAGGTTGCCAATAATCTTTATAATGGAAGTCATCTTCATAATTCATGTCTTTACATGACAACAAAGCTTCTCCTATTTAGAGAGGTTGTCATTTGTAATTTAAGCCTCACACTACAAGAATTTCCCATACTAGTCCTTGCATCATGGTATTTCCCCTAATTCAATTTTTTACATAAAAATATTATCACCCATGAGCGGCTCTTGACTTATCTTACATGAATTGTGTGTAATAATTGTACAATATTAAGACAATAACTCTCCCTATTGGACAGATGTTCCAACATGCAACAACTTTCCAACTCAAAGCTCGACCTTGATGCTAAATACCACAGATCTCAATGATTTTGCATTCCATTTTATAATCTTCTACAGATTATTATTGTCGCCAAGCAAGCTCATGCCATCAATTTCTTAAAATCTAACAATATTTTGCCGTAATACTTTTATAATGAAACCTTACCTTTTGTTCTAATTATCTATCGATTTTTCTTGTGTTTTGCATGCGCTGAAACCTGGAACCTGCTAAGAAAATATTTCAAATGTGTCTAAGAAGAA
>JXCR01144089.1:93691-116630 GCA_002079205.1 Phalaenopsis hybrid cultivar | reverse complement strand
AGTACTTTTAAAAAATTTAATATAATTGATTAGTAGTATTTTGAGCCAAAATGAGCTGAACACGAACAAACAAATATTTATTCGCGTTATTCGTGTTCGGCTCGTTCTTAACAAGTCGAACACGAGCTGTTCGTGAACAACGAGCCGTTTTGACAGCCCTACACATTATTGCTCTAGAAAACCGAATTATTCAACATCCTCATGATTAAAGCTATTTCTTGGATTGACCAAACTCTTAACAACATTATTTAAGATAATAATATTCTTATCGTTTGAAAATCCCATTGCTCATAGGTCAACAAATCACTAATTGTCTTCTAATCCTCGTTATTTTTTTAAGTTTTCAAACAGAGATTAACCCTTACATCCTTCTTTAATGAACTTTGATTATTGCAAGTGCTGATTAAAAAATAATTAGGGAATTAATGCTTAATGCATAGCCTTAAGGAGGACGCGGTTAGGTGTAATTAAATGATGGTCTAGTTATGACTCACTAAGCATACTCCAAATTTCGCCATTTTTAATATTATCTTTTTTTCTTTCTATTCTATGTTTCTTTTGGAAACTCATGGGTTTCTAAGCGTGGAGTTTGACATGCAAAACCTCCTTTGATTTCTCTTGGACTTATTATACTATTTATAAGTCCAAATATTCTAATGTCCAACATTATTTGTTAAATAGTATAGGCAATTTTATTAATTAGATTTATAGTTTGTTAGAATACTTTTAAATATTGCATGAATTTGTAACTTTCATGTTGAGTTTGAAATTTTTGAAAAAAAATTATTTTTCATCATTAAATTTTATGAGAATAATTTGTATATATTATCAATATATTTGTCATTTAATCTAATGAAGGGGGCAATTGGGAAATCTAGTTGAATTTTAGTAAATCATATATATCTCAATATGCAAACTACATCTTAACCATTTCATGATCAAGGTGTTGAAAACTTTTGCTTGGGGATATTTGTTTTTGTGTATTTAGAATTCAGATGTATTTTAAATATAGTATAAAATAAAATAAATGCGTTTTAAATTTTTGAAGTTCGTATATGATTGGTTGTAAAATAAATTCAAGATATCAATATTTGTTACATGGTTTGGAAGCATACAATTTCAAATTTTTGAATGCAAAAGTTAGGGCATGGCAATGTTGTATTTTGCAACAATGTCAATGGATGCTAGTTTTGGTCACTTGTGACACAAGATGGTTTGGGAGGTGCTTTGATGCGAGTATCGGAGCTAGGACTTTGTTGGATGCAATTGACTAGGGGATAACTAAACATCGCAATCTTGAGCAAGAAAATTCAATGGATGTGTGATGCTCATTGGATGTCAAAAAGGTTAGTAAGAACATGCGGAGATAGCAATTTGATGGTGCTCAAATGCACAAGGATTAGAGCTTTATAGCGAGTAGCACTTCACCAATGCAGAGAAATGGAATTCATGAAAATTTGAAAATTTCTACTATTTTAGACTTTTTTGGTAGCTTTTGGAGTCGCTAGCTTCTCTTATCGTTATCATATAATTTCCTTTCCAAATAAATCTCTGTTTTGAATCATGCAACTGATTAAAGAAAGATAGAAACCAGGAAGAAAGAAAATATGACAGAAAATAGATAATCAATTTAAAAGAATGTGAAGAACATTCATAAGGTAACCTTCACGCGATTGCCCAAAAACGTATGTCTGAAATTAGATCGGATCAAAAATGCATTGGAAACATATCCGAGAAGAAAACCCTATGAAAGCAACCCACAATCAAAGAATCAAGTTTTTGTGCTTGTTTTAGGTCAAGAGAAACTCTCAAAGAAACATTTTCTTTTAGTTAATTACATCTTGAGGGATGCCTAAGAATACTCTCGAAAAAAAGAGCCCTGCTTACATTATTTTTTATATTTGATTTTTTAGGGGACTAATGGATTAAAATCATTTCAAACGATATAATCTAGAGGCTTTCGGTGCATATACTGAGCCATGGGGCATTGGGTGACTCAATGTATCCATTATGGGTGGTGGTGCCTAGGCATGCAGGACCCACAAAATGATATCAACAATTTTTCAAATGAATCCATAGAGCTCAAAAGTGGTATTAACAAGAAGGGGAAGTATCCCTAAATTGGCAGAGGTAGTTAAGTCAGGATGCCTGGATCATTCATCCCAAGCTATGGTGACCATAAGTCTATGTGGTCGTGAAGGTAATTAACCCAACCTGACCAGAGACCCCTTGTCAACATTATATGAATTGTTTCATCCAAGATAGTCTCGGTAGCCCTAAGGTCAAAGAAAATAATCCTGTAATTTCTTATGACTCTCTAAGAAGTGGAATAGGTAAAGGTGAGACTTATTCTTGTCAATTAAATGACGAAGATGTCATAGGAGTGAAAAGAGAAAGGGGGTTCGGCTACAAATCCAAAACCGTCCCACAAAGGACTTATTCCCCGTTTGGCTCGATGATGTCCCTAACACCTTAGTTGTGCTAGATAACCTCTTAGGTAGAAATTTTATGCTTACCTTAGTCGATTGAAAAAGCATGGAGACTCCTCCTCAAGACATGCAACGTGACGCAATATATACAAATTAGCTTATGTGTGGAGGCCCTACTAGGGATGGCTTTAGTGATTGCCATGCTATGCAACCTATCTTAAAACTGGCTCAAAGACCATGCAAGAAAGTAAAGCAGAAATTAAATTACTCGTTTTAAAGTTGAATATTTTAATTCTACATTTTTTATTAATCCTAAATTTTTTATTATTAGGATTTTTTGAAAATGTATTTTTTTGTCCTTAATGAGCCAGTATTGTGTTTTTTTTGTTGTATGAGCTCAAACAAACCGCAATAAGAAAAAAGAAAATGAGAGGTACATTGCACAATTGTAAATCAAGCTTAAAAAATATATAAAACGTCGGCGCCGTTGGTTTGAAAACATATCCCAGATAACAAAATAAGTTGTCAGACTCCACATATATATATATATGCTCGGTCTTAATTCTGTACAAAATAAAAAATCAGAATTAAGGTACGAGATATCAGTAGTTGCGTCTGGTCCCCATCATTTGGCTCAGTGCATTTAAGGTTTCAGAACCCGTGCTTGTACCTTTTTTCTGGTACAAACACCCTCAGGTCATTAACAATACATGGGAGAGTCCAAAAAAAACTTAAAATGCAGAAGAGGTTAGCATGGCTTCTATTCGTGCAATGCATAATGAGCCATGTCTGGCAGGACGAGAGCATTAACAACACTTACCGAAAGTTTTAGCATTTAAATCATTATTTACTCCTCCCTTTTTATTCATTTTAGGCATGACTCTCTGCAAGAAAACCACCTCTATATATATTAGTGCACAAATCTCAAACTTCAGTAAGCACACAAAGGATCAATCAAAAGATGTTTGACCAAGGAATAAGACAACAAAGAACAACAGCCATGACATCAAAAGTGTTATCTAAGTATCCTAGTTCTGACCTAATACACCATCTAACAAAAAGTGTCATAGTCACAGTATCTAAGTGCATATGCAGTGCATGGGTAAAAGCTACCATATGATTTTGACGGGTTCGCGAAAACCGGTCCCTTCCTAAAGATCGAAGGGATCTTATATTTTTCATCAAAAATGATTTTTAAAATTTTTGTCTTTACATATAGCCTATTTAGCTAATTGTAAAATTTGTTTAAGTATAACATACAATTAAATATGAGTCTATACATGCGAGGTAACATATGTTAGAGCCCTTAGAACCTTAGTACAGTCATTAGGATTTCCAGGGACTGCTGCTCAAAACAATGCAATCCAGGATTCAGTACCTTAGTACAGTCGTTGGAAATCCAGCGAAATCCGCTTTAGAACCTTAGTACAGTCGTTAGGATTTCTAGGATAGCAGTCTCTGAAAATCTGCCATTAACAATGGATAACCCATTTTTTGAAGTTTGGGATAGGATTCTTCCCCATACCATTTTAGGATTAAGAACTGGTTAAAAATGGGTTATCCAACGTTAATGGCGGATTTCAGGGACTGCTGCTCGAAACAGCATAATCCAGGCAACTGGCATGGTCATGCCCATTTTTGGGCTTGGCCATGCCACCTTAAATGTGTAACATGTGGAATTTGGGCGTGGCCACGCTCAAGAGGCAGTGTAATTACGTCAGCCTCTCTGTTTTCTAACATGGTCACATCGAACTTTGGTTGTCATGCTCCTATGTAGAGTGTCACTGCCCCTTTAGAGCATGGGTGTGATCATGCTAGATTCTGGGTGTGGCCACACCAAGAGCTAGGCATGGCCCTGCTAGTTCTAAGCGAGGTCATGTCGAACCCTTAGGCTCTTTTGAACTTTGGACTCCCGTCAAGGTGCTTTTATGGTCTGTTCGAGACAAAAGAAGTCCTAAATGACTAAAATACAACCTCCAAACATCAAAATAATTGTTGAGCTCTCCCTATACTAAGGGACCAATGCCAAACAACAGTAACCGTTTTGATGTGGGGACCAGAACGGGATTAACCCCTTAATCTGGTTCAACATGTGCTTGTTGAAGGCTCTATGGAATCCTTGAGCAACAGGATATTCTTTAAAAATGCAATGTGATCTTTCATCACTCAAAAAGACGTCCAGTGTGCATGGCATTAAAAATGGATGCCAACATCTACTTTTCTCAAAAGTACAAAATAAAATAAATAACCAAAAGACTAAGGGGTGCATTTCAAAAATTTTAAAATTTATATTGCATTTGTTTTTCTCTTACCAATTAGAGAAAAAAAGTAAAAATCCTATATATTAAATGCAATAAACCTCATTAACCTATTCAAAATAATCCATTAGTCTTAATTTTATTCCTTCTTTTGCTAAAGATGATTTACATTCATTATTTTTATCCACATTTCTTTAGTCTCAATAATATGAATGAAATATATTTATTGAACTCTTCTTGTTTAAAAGGATAGCTTGTAAGGTTAGGAAGAGAATAGAAATTTTCATGTAATAGCAAAGCATAGTGAAAAATATGAAACTAGCATCACTATAAGGAAAAAGATTGATGTATAAAGACTAAAACTTACATGAATTATCGATGAACATGTCTTTATTACAAGAAAAAACTAGAAATATATGTAAACATGGAACTTGATTCCTTTGCTCATAGCTGAATGGGTAGCGTACATTGATCTTTCATAATTTCATTTGGATTAGAAGAAACTTTTATTCAAAGTCCTGTAAGGTGGTAGCCAAAGTCACGTTGGGAATAGATTTGGCTCACATGTGGAGCAAGGCATTATTAGAGATGTTAATTTAAATTAGAATGAGACAATTTTTTGAGCTAAAACTTTTCGACCAACTTGATACTACTTAAGATATTGATAGGGCTGTGAGCATCTCTCATTCAAATTGTTGAGCTCTTCCAATCCAAGTTGCACATTTTTTTCATAAGAGATTAATTTAATAGGGAAATTCTATATAATGGAAGCTCAATCTTAATGTAAGACTTTAGCTCCAAATGAGCCGGAGTCTATATATGGTGTATTATGCACATCAGGCTTCTGCAAACTTATAATGCCATCTCTTCAACTATTATTTAACAAATCATCTTTTAACTTTATAATGATTTTATTAAGTCTTTAGTCAAACTATTGGACATAGTTTAATAAAAGGTAGAATATTAGTAAGTAGTATTATAATGATAAGAAAATTATTTATTTTAGCACTTTGATTGTTGTAGTATTAGTGAAAATAACTCGATATGATAGTTATGATGTTAACTCTAAATGATTATTGAATATGGAATTTATTCTATCTTAAGAAAGAGATTAGAGACATCAATATGTATCTATAATCCTTAGATAATGAAGAGTGAATAAAGACAACAACTTTCATCACCTAGCTCTTGGAAGGATATGAGAAAATTTGTGGATAAAGNCTCTAACATTTAATTTGGATGAGGTGGCCTCTAGGTTTGAATTGGGTTTGATTCCATGGGGTTGGCTCTTGGATTGGAATTTTTTCGGCCACTAGGTTGGCCGACCAGGCCAGGGGAAGTGACTAGGAGGTCAGGTGAGCTAGGGGAATATGTCACAGCAATTAAATGGGTTGGTGTTTAATTTTGGCAAAAACATCCTTGACTTAAGCAAATATGGAATGAAATCCCTTAACTTGGTCCATGGCTCATTTCGGTGGTTCCATGGGGTTTGGCTTGGTCAATAGGGTCCAAAACATGGCTATGGTGTTCTTGCCTTGACCAATTTGACACGTCTAGGTCAATTTTGGTGCATGAGTCCAAGTGGGTGCAAATGACCAAGACTTGGGTTTGGGCTAGGCTAGCCATGTTATTGGCCCAATTGATTGATGAATTTGATATAGATTATTGTAATGAACATTTTTGGTGAAGGATTGAAAGGATTTTGAGTTCAATTGGAGGGTCAATTTGAAGGATTTTGGAATTTTGGTCAATTTGGGCATGTTGGGCTAGGCTTGGGTCTAGATTGGGCTAGGATTGGGCTAAGTACAAATTAATTGTTGAGAATTGTCTATAGGAATGTGATGAAGAGTTTTCAACATGAATTGGGTGCTAATTTTGGGGTTAAGGCAATCAATTTGGTGGAATTTTGAGATATGGCCAATTTAGGACAAAATTGGAGATTTTTGAATTTCGGTTAAAATTAAATGAAATTGAGACTTCAACAAGGCCAATTTAAAATTAAGTTTGATTTTTGGGAGTGTTTTGAAGAGTTTAAGAAGCAAATTGAGACCAATGGAGTAGGCCATGGGGTTCAATTTGGTGGAAACAAGTCATAGGGCCAAAATTGGGGGTTTGACTTGGATCAAAATTGGGCTCAAATCATGGGCCAATTGAGCTTGGATTTGATTTGTATTGGTCATATTAAAGGTTAATTTTAGTTTAGAATTGAAATTAGTGGAAATTGGGACCAATTTGATGGATATTTGAGGTGGATTTGGAGAGATTGGACCTTTTAAGGGCAACTTGGGAGTTTTGGACAAAGATGGTCAAATTGGGTTATGTAGTACTTCAGAAAAATGAAATTGGAAATATTTTGAATGTTTTGGGAATTTTTGGGATTTTTTCGAATTTTTGGAATTTTGGGCTAAGGAGGGGCATTTTGGTAATTTAGTAATTTTTGGTGGTTTTTGGTAATTTGGGTATTTTCAAAAGGTTGGAATGAATTTTGAACAAATTTGGGTATTTTTGGTAAATTTGAGAATTTTGGCCAAATTTAGGGTTTCAAGGATACTTAGGTAATCTGGGGGAGTTTAGGGGCAAAAGAATAAATTGGGTATCTTTGGTAGAATTGGGGAGCTAACCATCATAAATGAGCTCTGAACCAATGAAAACCTCATTTGGGTCCTCTATGTATTGGTCTTAGCTAAACCCTAGCCTAGGGCCAGTGACTTTAGGGGACCATCTACATGAGTCTCCCAAAGGATTAAGAGATCAAAGTCAAGAAATTTTGGGTTTAGGGTGCTGAGTGATCGTGAGTGAGGTGATTGTAGTGAGTACGTTAGCTCTAGACCAACACCCAGGGGTCAACCCTAAGGTCAAACAGTGCTGTGGGAACTCTCCTTGAGCTCCCTCATAATGACCCCACTACTAAGTGCTAAGAGGTTAGGACCACTATGTGGAACTTCAAGTTGAGTAAAGAGGAGTTTGAAATTTCTAATGTTGAGGGTTCCTTTTCTAGTTTTCTAGGAATAGTCAACAGGAAAGTTCTATGGCTAGGCCCTAAGCTACTAAAGAGGAAAAACTAGACCTCAACCAAAAATGAGGTCAACAGGTAGCGTACATTGATCTTTCATAATTTCATTTGGATTAGAAGAAACTTTTATTGAAAGTCATGTAAGGTGGTAGCCAAAGTCATGTTGGGAATAGATTTGGCTCACATTTGTGGAGCAAGGCATTATTAGAGATGTTAATTTAAATTAGAATGAAACACTTCATACTTCTCTCAAAATCTCACCCATTCAATCATTTATATTAAAAAATTAGTTACCAAAAAGAATATTATAATACCTAATCATGATTAAAATGTAATCCAACAAGTGTGATATTATACACCTAACATAGTGTGCTCCTTCGGAAAGAGTGATCAATTTCACATCCTAAGGATAATTAAATCACTTGAGCCCTTATCTACTTTAAACGTAAACATGAAGGAGCTATATATCTTTTCTAAATTTAAATTTTATATGATATAAATTAATACATGGAGAAGGAAATATTGTATTAAAAAACTAAGTAAAAAGGCATAAAGCAATCAACCTCAGTTAATTTCTTGTTGGTTTGATGGTAACAATCATCTATGTCTAGGGGTGCATCATTTCTTTGAATTTATTGCTCAACCAAAAAATAAAAATAAATTAATTATACCATTGCAAAGAAGCCATTTATGTTAACCTTGTCTATAGACGAACCTCTGCTATTCAATTATCCAAAAAAGGGTATCTCCTAAATGTGTTCCCTAGCAAAAAAAAACTTACTATGCTATAAAAAAGAATAATTAACAGAGAAATAAAAAGTACAAAGCATTGCAGTCTTACACGTTAATTCACTTTTAATAAAATATTTAAGGCTTAAATTTCAAAACTTGATTCAATTTTTTTTTTTTAAGTTATTATAAAATATTTAAAAATAATTTGGCTATGAAAGTAAATGTTTTTAAATAATCTATTTTGAGATTTTTTATCTAGTATTTTAAGGGTAATCATTTTCCATTCACTTATTTTATGTGTATTATACATGAATGGCATAGCTTTTTTATTTTATTTTAACAATATATATCTTCATGTGAGACAAGTAATCTTGGCAATTTACCTATTTTCATTAATGTTTAAAAACATATCATTAGTTAAAATATTTTGGTGTATTTTTTGTAATAAAAAAGAAGAACCTTATAAGGCACATGGAACAACTTACCAATGTTATATAAGCGCTAATTCTAAGATCAAGTTATGATGACCTAAAGTGCCAACTATAAGTTTATGATGGCGTGCTCCACCAGCCACAATAAATACTTCATCTAGAAATTATCTCATAGCCTTCCAAGAGTTTGGTGATGAAAGTTGTTGTCTTTATTTACTCTTCATTTTCTAAGGATTATAGATACATATTGATGTCTCTAATCACTTTCTTAAGATAGAATAGATTCCATATTCGATAATCATTTAGAGTTAACATCATAACTATCATATCGAGTTATTTTTAATAATACTACAACAATCAAAGTAGTAAAATAAATAATTTTTTTATCATTATAATACTACTTGCTAATATTCCACCTTTTATTAAACTATGTCCAATAGTTTCACTAAAGACTTAATAAAATCATTATAAAGTTAAAAGATGATTTGTTAAATAATAGTTGAAGAGATTGGCATTATAAGTTCGCAGAAGCCTGATGTGCATAATACACCATATATAGACTCCAACTCATTTGGAGCTAAAGTCTTACATTAAGATTGAGCTTCCATTATATAGAATTTCCCTATTAACTTAATCCCTTAGGAAAAAAATGTGCAACTTGGATTGGAAGAGCTCAACAATTTAAATGAGAGATGCTCACAGCCCTATCAACATCTTAAGTAGTATCAAGTTGGACAAAAAGTTTTAGCTCAAAAAATGGGTGTCCAACTTGAAGCCATAAGATCAAAGATCTTATTTTGCGTTGACTAAATATAGCTTCGTATAAAATTGTAAGAAAGTTAAAATGCAGCAAACATATAACCTTGGCACATACCAATTGATAAACTTTAGAATATAAACTATTAATGAAGACCATAAATAATATATAGCAATAAAAATATTATTCATGAAATTCCATTTCATTCCAATGCTCTTAATAAGATGGTATAACCTATATGTATTTCTTGCCTTAAAAAATTCTAGAAAGAATTAGTTATGCCTTGTGTGTATTAAAATTAATACTCTAGTTTAGTTCTTAGATTATGCTTATGATAAAATAATTAGAATTTTCTAGCTTACTCATAGTGGTGTTGATCCACTTCCTCCTCATAAACCACTCTATAAATAAATAAATAAATAAATTTCTTTTGGATCAAAAATTATATTTTTGTTAATTTTAATTTATGATAATAATAATTCCAAATTGGTTAAAGTAGTTATTTTTTTAAGTTATGAAATTAATAATTTCAAAACCTTAAAAGTAGTTTTTTCTTTCATTTTGTACTTGATGCATAATTTCTCTAGTGTAGCCTCAATAAATAATTCTTGACTTGCCATATTATATTGCAAAATTCCATTTATGTCAAAATAAGAGCACAGTTATCTTCATCTCATATTGTAATTTATGTAAGTTAAATCGCCAATGGAGTTTATACACAACACCAAGTGAGAATTTTTCTTATCTCTCTTAACCTTCTATATCACATTTTGATAAGGTGTAACTAGTAGGACCCTTCATATCTTTGATATTAAGAATCATAATAGGATGTGCCATAACCAATTAAACTTTGTCATATTTTTAATCTCTTAGGCCACCCATAAATATGCCTTAGCTTGCTAGTTATCTTTATATTTTCAATCTTATAAACCATGTTAGGATATGGCCTATCTTGTTTGGTCTCTGCATATCCTTACTCATTCATACCATAATAGGACATGACCTAGCTAGTTTGATCACACATATACTTAATCTTCAAGGTCATATTAGGATGTAACTGAGCTAATTAATTCATTTTATATCTTTGAACTATAATATTATATTAGGATTTAGCATAGCAAGTTAGTTCTATTTATATCATTTTTCTTTTGGGCCATGTTAGAGTTTGTCTTAGCCAGTTAGATGCCTTAATGATTTCGTTCTTCTAAACCATAATATTATATGCCTTAACTAGTTAAATCTGTTCATATATTTTTTCTCTTATATACCATAGTAGGATTTTCCTAATAAATTTTGATCTTATATATCTTGAATCTTTCGGATTATATTATAGTATACCCTTACTATTTACTATTTAGATATATTCATTTTTTTATTCTCTATACTATAAAATATATTATGAAAATTTAATTCCTTTATATATTTAATGTTCTAAAATATACAAGGCTATGTCATAGCTATGTTGATCTCCTCGTAATTTTAATCTTATAAACTATTCCAGGAAATTCCTTGATAGTTGGATTCTTTATGTATTTAATATTGTAGCTCATTCTAAAAATTTCCATAACTAGTTAAATCTATTCATACATTAGATCTCCATATATTGAATTTTCCATATAACATTGAGATATCATAGCTAATTAAATATCTTCACTTTTCGAATGTTTTATATTATGTTAGGCTACGCTCTAGCTTATTAATCTCATCATATATGATCAACCATATTATATACATATGGCTATGTCATATCAATCATTTTTTTATTTATTTTTATTATTATTAGGGGCATAGGTAGAAGAGTATGTTACCCTTTATTTTTTTTATTTTCTTACAAATTTTAGGATCAAATGGTTTTTTTTTGTCAAAGTTTTAGTTATTTAAAACATAGGTAAATGACCTTCTTACCCTAATCACACCTATCTCAATTTGTGAGAACACATGGTATTTTTATTTAAGTGCAATACACCCATTGGAGGTCATTTTCTCAACTTCTTTCTTAGAATAGTTCAAATATTAATAAATTGTTAAGCATACAATCAATCAAAATTGGTATCACTTATTAACCCTATTTTGAGCTTTGATAATATCTCAATAAAGTGAATCATGAAGAATCTTAATGTTTCTTTAATGACCAACATGTAAGTTGATTTTCCAATAATTGACTTAAATGAATATTTATAAAGCTCAAAAGTCAAGTTGGTAATCCTAAGTATGTCTTNGCCGTCGGCGGGGTTGATGGCGCCGTCGGCGCCCTAGTTCAATTCTTCACATTTTGGCCCTTTTAGCTCCAAATTCGCTTCTTTTTGCATCTTTTTGCTCCAATGACTCTAATTCATCATTCCGCAACAAAAAATCAAAAATACCTTTCTTTAAAGTGCAATATCATCAAAAACAGTATAAAATAAGTATGAAAATCTCAACATATTTTTCTTTGGTCAAGCCTCAATAAATAATTCTTGATTTGCCATATTATATTGCAAAATTCTATTTATGTCAAAATAAGATCAGTGTTATCTTCATCTCATATTGTAATTTATGTAAGTTAAATCCCCAGTGGAGTTTATACACAACAGCTAGTGAGCATTTTTCTTATCTCTCTTAACCTTCTATATCACATTTTGATAAGGTGTAACTAGTAGGACCCTTCATATCTTTTATATTAAAAATCATATTAGGATGTGCCTTAACCAATTAGAATTTGTCATATTTTTAATCTTTTAGGCCACCCATAAATATGACTTAGCTTGCTTGTTATCTTTATATTTTCAATCTTATAAACCATGTTAGGATATGGCCTATCTTGTTTGGTCTCTGCATATCCTTACTCATTCATACCATAATAGGACATGAACTAGCTAGTCTGATCACATCATATACTTAATCTTCAAGGTCATATTAGGATATAACTGAGCTAATTAATTCATTTGATATCTTTGATATATAATATTATATTAGGATTTAGCATAGCAAGTTAGTTATCTTTATATCGTTTTTCTTTTGGGCCATGTTAGAGTATGTCTTAGCCAGTTAGATGCCTTAATGATTTCATTCTTCTAAACCATAATATTATATGCCTTGACTAGTTAAATTTGTTCATATATTTTTTCTCTTATATACCATAGTAGGATTTTCCTAATAAATTTTGATCTTATATATTTTGAATCTTTTGGATTATATTATAGTATACCCTTACTATTTACTATTTAGATTTATCTAATTTTTTTTTATTCTCTATACTATAAAATATATTATGAAAATTTAATTCCTTTATATATTTAATGTTCTAAAATATACAAGGCTATGTCATAGCTATGTTGATCTCCTCGTATTTTTAATCTTATAAACTATTCCAGGAAATTCCTTGATAGTTGGATTCTTTATATATTTAATATTGTAGCTCATTCTAAAAATTTCTATAACTAGTTAAATCTATTCATACATTAGATCTCCATATATTGAATTTTCCATATAACATTGAGGTATCATAGCTAATTAAATATCTTCACTTTTCGAATGTTTTATATTATGTTAGGCTATGCTCTAGCTTATTAATCTCATCGTATATGATCAAACATATTATATACATATGGCTATGTCATATCAATCATTTTTTATTTAATTTTATTATTATTAGGAGCATAGGTAGAAGAGTATGTTACCTTTTATTTTTTTTATTTTCTTACAAATTTTAGGATCAAATGGTTTTTTTTTTTGTTGTCAAAGTTTTAGTTATTTAAAACATAAGTAAATGACTACTCAACTTATAACTCTTAATTTATAATGTTATTTCCTAAAGTATGTTATGCTCTTATGTTCATAAACACCCCTTTTATTGGGCCTTAGTAGCTTTGAGGAGAATGACCTTCTTACCCTAATCACACCTATCTCATTTTGTGAGAACACATGGCATTTTTATTTAAGTGCAATACACCCATTGGATGTCATTTTCTCAACTTCTTTCTTAGAATAGTTCAAATATTAATCAATTTTTTAAGCATACAATCAATCAAAATTGGTATCACTTACTAACCCTATTTTGAGCTTTGATAATATCTCAGTAAAGTGAATCATGAAGAATCTTAATGTTTCTTTAATGACCAACATGTAAGTTGATTTGCCAATAATTGACTTAAATGAATATTGATAAAGCTCAAAAGTCAAGTTGGTAATCCTAAATATGTCTTAATCAAACGTGGCCCACCTAACTCAACCTCGTTAAAACTAATTAAAATTAATCAATTGACCTATTTTTAGGCTCAACTAAAACCATAAGCCTTATTTAGGACAACTTTAGCTGCTTCAATTCAAACTTGTTCAACCTAATCCTTTGGTGATATAATGAAAAATATATAGAAAATTGGTGACCTATTAAGCCATTAGCCCAACTTTGATGATCATACTAACCCACTATGGTTACCTAAAGCCACATATTGTTCAAATCTACAATTTATTAAATAAAATCAAACTTCACCCAATTAATTACCTTATCCTATAAGAGATTTAAGAAACCACACTACATCAACCTTGCTTGGCCCAAGCTAGCTCAAGAAGATCCAAAATCATCTTGAACATAATTATATTAATGCAGCGTAAGATAAGCCAAATTATACTCATTACATACTTTCTTAACCTAATAAGACTTGGCTTAGCCCACTCAATTGAGACCAAAAATTAGCTCAAACCATAAATAACCTAAGAAACACTAAAATACAATTTTTAAAATAAAAACAAATAAAAATATTAAACTCATCAACATCCCTTCTTTCATAATCAATGATACATACAAAATAAGAGAGAGGGATTTCTCACTTTTGATAATTTTCCATGCACTCTTAATCATTCCTTTTGTGTAAGACTTATCAAACCATGATCCCAAAGAAATTGAATTGATGAGCTCTTCTCTTCTTAGTTCACACTTTGTTGTACTTCCCAACATATTCCTTAATCTTTCTTAAGAAATGTTGGGACTAACAAGGCCCTTTAAGTATACTATCTCTTTTGTATCTTACTAAAGCTTTGATTTGAGGGTACTCAAGAGCATACTGGGACATAAGCATCTTTTGCACCCTTTTCGTGGACCTAAGGGAAGATAGTCTATCTTCTAGACATTATAATCACAACCTTAATTACAGCTACTTGAATCCTTATGACTACTTTAATGCGTGAACGTTTGGAGAACATAGATGTTGGTCATGCTTTTTGGTACCAATGCATTGAGAACTCATTGATATGATCAAATCGGCATTTTTATTGATCAAATCAACTAAGAAATGGAGGAAATTTCCCATTAAAACTCACACAATTGTAGCAATTGATAGAGGTTGAGGAAAATCTCTCTACCATTAAAAATATTATGTAATAATATATGGAATTANTAATTAAAATTAATCAATTGACCTATTTTTAGGCTCAACTAAAACCATAAGCCTTATTTAGGACAACTTTAGTTGCTTCAATTCAAACTTGTTCAACCTAATCCTTTGGTGATATAATGAAGAATATATAGAAAATTGATGACCTATTAAGCCATTAGCCCAACTTTGATGATCATACTAACCCACTATGGTTACCTAAAGCCACATATTGTTCAAATCTACAACTTATTAATTCAAATCAAACTTCACCTAATTAATTACCTTATTCTAGAAGAGATTTCAGAAACCACACTACATCAATCTTGCTTGGCCCAAGCTAGCTCAAGAAGATCCAAAATCATCTTGAACATAATTATATTAACGCAGCGTAAGATAAGCCAAATTAGACTCATTACATACTTTCTTAACCTAATAAGACTTAGCTTAGCCCACCCAGTTAAGACCAAAAATTAGCTCAAACCATAAATAACCTAAGAAACACCAAAATATGATTTTTAAAATAGAAACAAATAAAAATATTAAACCCATCAATATCCCTTCTTTCATACTCAATGATACATACAAAATAAGGGAGAGGGATTTCTTACTATCGATAATTTTCCATGCCCTCTTAATCGCTCCTTTTGTGTAAGACTTATCAAACCATGATCCCAATGAAATTGAATTGAAGAGCTCTTCTCTTCTCAGTCCACACTTTGTTGTACTTCCCAACATATTCCTTATACATTCTTAAGAAATGTTGGGACTAACAAGGCCCTTTATGTATACTAGATCTTTTGTATGTTACTAAAGCTATGATTTGAGGGTACTCAAGAGCATACTGGGCCATAAGCATCTTTTGCACCCTTTCCGTGAACCTAAGGAAAGATAGTTTACCTTCTAGACATTATAAGCACAACCTTAAGTACGACTACTTGAATCCTTATGATTAATTTAATGTGTGATCGCCTAGAGAACATTAATGTTGGTCATGCTTTTTGGTACCAAATGCATTGAGAACTCATTGATATGATCAAATCGGCATTTTTATTGATCAAATCAACTAAGAAATGGAGGAAATTTCCCATTAAAACTCACACAATTGCAGCAAATGATAGAGGTAGAGGAAAATCTCTCTACCATTAAAAATATTATGTAATAATATAAGGAATTTATGGGAGTCAAATATGTCATTTTCTCCCATTTGCATTCTCATATGAACGAATAAAACCCTCATGTAGTCTTCCTAGATCATTAATCTCAAAAAGGACCTAATCTTACTCACCATTTGTGTCCATTAGGTCCATTGTGGTTTGATAGACCTGCCACATTGAATAAACTGTGAAGCACCTTTAACTTATAGTTGCAACCTAGATGAAATCTTTTTTGAAAAAAAAAATTAAATCTATGCTTTATTAAATGAAATATTTTTGTCAAATTTAAAGGTATTAAATAATTAAGAAAAAACACAAAGCATAAATAAAATATAAAAAAATATTTTTCAGTTTTTGGACCTTTTAAATATTTTAAATGATTTTATAATCTATTTTTTATCTTTAAAAAATAATAATAAATTTAGAAGGTCCCTAAATTATGTTTAAAATCTTTAAATTTGTTCAAGTCGATGCTACAAATTAAAACAATTTATATATATTTCAGGATATTTATATAATTATAATTTTTCTTATAATTAAAAGCGTGGAAAACACGTTTACAAGAATTTCAGGTCTTTTTTTAGTCTTTGATAAATTTAAGGTGCTTTTAATATATTTTAAATCTTATAAAATTAATAGTTTCTAAAAAAAAAAAAGAATTCAAACGAAACAAAGAACATAAAAATTATAAACACACTTTTTGAGTTATTGTTTAAATATTTGTTGTATTTTTCAAACTAGTATAAATTTGAGAAAATTAAAAGTATTTTTAGGCAACTAATAGATAAATATCAATAATTTATTAATTCTTAAATAAATTTTAAACTATAAAAGTTTTAATATCTTAAAATTATAAGAAATTGTGTTTGAGAGGTATCTAAGGCGCAATAAGAAAACAATTATGGGTTTGTTTGGGGTAGCTTGTGCGTATCAGAATAAGCTGTTTATCCTGAAACGCGGCCCGCCCACAGAGGTCGACCCGCGGCCTGCGTTTAATGTAAAAACCTCAAACGCGGCTGACAGCAATTTCAAAAAGGCGCAAACCAAACTGTTAGGCGTCGTTTTCAAAAAAAACGCCGCCGCACTTATAAGATGTCCCAAACGGGCTCTAAGAGAATTGCAGAGAGAGCATAAAGACAGAATAATAATAAAAATAAACCAAAGGAATTTAAATTTTGTTTAAAAAAACTAAGTCATGTGGGCTCTTCCTTCAGCAATCAGCGGTTGTTCGCTTATTCTGCTTTTTAAATGTTTATTTATTTTTAAAAAAATTGATATGAGGTAACTCTGGACTAGGCATGCGTCGAGAGATCCAAGTGAGATGGTAATATTCAGAATAAGAAGAAAATCAACCAACTAAGATCCACCTAAGAGCCGGTTAACTTGACAGACGGCCAACTTGGCTGACCGATCAGCGGATCAAGCAAAGCTCGATCGATGCTCGAAACTAATTAGTAGACTCGACCAAAGACCGACTAAAAAAGATAGACGAAAGAAAAAAAAATGTCATGGACATGTGTAATTTTAGAGTTATTCGAGTTCTCTATAAATAGAAGAACATTACATGTAATAGGAGTTTATGAATGAAATTTAAGACCATAATATTTAATTCATAAATTTGTCTACCTGTCCCTCTCGCCTTTCTCTCTCCCTTTTCATTCTATTTTTACGTTCTATTCATTGGGTGTGATTAAATGATAAATTTGGAGCAGTTCTTTTAATTAAAAAAAAAATGTATATATGTATATGTATACATGTATGTATGTATGTGTATATATATATATATGTATGTGTGTGTATTTATATGTACACACACAGATATATATATATATATATATATAATAATAATAATAATAATAACGGAGATGGGCGTACCTATGTTTTGTGAGCTTACGTGCTCCCTATCTATTGATGAATTAACTTTCGGTTCTCATCAATGACATCACTCAAACTAAACTGATGGGAACAAAAAACAAAAAATGCAAACGCCGAGTTAATTATGAAAAAGTAGATGAATACATAAAACCATATAAAATTTTTCTACGAATTATGCTATATCATGACTACATCATGGTTGATATTTTTGAAAAAAATCAATATGATTTGATTATGGGAAAATACAATCATATTTTCTAAGATGTTATTATGCACCCTTCTTTATAAAGACAAATTCAGAGCAATCAATAGAAGTTGAGTTCTTATATGTTCGTCGATCAACACACCCATGAAAATAATTAGAAATAAGGGATTAGAACTAACTAACCAGAAAAAGTTTTACTGAAAAACAGAGGCTGGTAAAAGGTTTGGGATCAATTTCCTTAGTGTAACGAACCCTTTTTATTACAAGTCTATTGTTTCATGTGTTACAATGTTACAAATAATCTCATTATTACACACAAATCACATGAGATATTCCTTCAATTTTGATTATTTTCTTCTTGTGTGGGCATTAAACTATTTCTTTGATAATGCCCAATCTCAATTATCAATCTTGTTGAGAAGATTTTTCCTTTTGGAATACTTCCAACATATCATCCTCAGTGGCCATTCGCTAGCCCGGTCAGTGTTGTGGCGAGCTGGCAAGTTCGTTCAACAGAATCAGGAGAGCATGATATTGAATTCACCATATGGATACAATCGGGAATGTTTCATAGATGAGTTTATTGAAACACCTATCATTTGGTTTGTGCAATAGAAGTGCAATGCATTAGTTTTGTAAGAATTTCAAAAGTATCGGCGTCTGTTCGAATGAGCTTCAAATATAGTGTAAAATTAGAATGCATTTTGAATTCATTATCTAGTTCATTTTCAATGTTTTCCAAATTCATTGGATTTAGGCAAACTTCAAATATAACTCTCCCCCCCATGCTTGAAACTGCTTTCTGTTGCGATGCCATCTCTTAGTCACTAGCATCAGCGTGTCACCTGCCACCCCAACACGGACAAACCACAGCCACTCGCCTGTCGCATATTTTAGATTGATTTATGTTTCTTCAAACCGATCCTAAAAATTTGAAAGTGCTACAATTATTTTACACTAAAGCAAACAACTTAATGTTTTGCAAATACAATACATTAATTTTACACCACCTTCTAATTTTAGCAAACTGAACAAACTCTCGGTCATTTTCTATTATTTGACTTCAAGAGTGAACCTCCCCTACCCGGTCCTTTGATCGGGTTGCTCAGATTACTTGGTTGAATTGATTTGACAGATATATTCGTTCAACTCGACTGGTTGATTAGCGCATCCAACTTAATTAACTGTTTTAGTCATATATATTTTAGTAATGGAGGTAGTAACCATTATGACTAAAGTTGGCCATATATACGGCTGGTCGCAATAAGTTTTGGGACTTATTTGAATTTTGCAAATGTATGGTTTTTCCAATTCTCTCTACCTTTTGTTTTCTTTCCACCATAGTTGTTATACTTCACGCTAATCACAAGAGTTTCATGGAGGCGGCGACGTTAAGCATGTCTAAGATTTTTGGCAAGGAGGTGGACTTGACACAACATGAGTTTGTGTTAGACTAATTGATTCATTAGCGGTGAAGAAGAGAGGTCTCGAATAAAACTTATGATGACAAGCTCTTGTTCGATCATGACTAGCTCAAGTTAAGGCATTGGCTTCCTTTTTGTGCCAAGTTTATCAATGTCTTCAATCATTTTAGCATCATTCCAACATAGGAAAGCCAATTTACTTGTGGGTATCACAATGGTGGTACTATTTATGAGGAAAATGAAGGTTTTCAGGTTGATTGGTTTGTTTTTTACCTTTTTCATTATAAAAAGCATAGAAGTCCAGTTCTCTAAATAAGTGTCATGTTATTTAGTCTAAAACACAAAGTGAAGGAATGAATGTGGATGCTTTTATCTCTTTCACATAGCGGTTGATGGTTGGAACTTAGCCTCGACCATATAGTTCTAGTAAGAGGAAAATCCACATCACTTTGGAGGANCTTGTGGGTATCACAATGGTGGTACTATTTATGAGGAAAATGAAGGTTTTCAGGTTGATTGGTTTGTTTTTTGCCTTTTTCATTATAAAAAGCATATAAGTCCAGTTCTCTAAATAAGTGTCATGTAATTTAGTCTAAAACACAAAGTGAAGGAATGAATGTCGATGCATTTATCTCTTTCACATAACGGTTGATGGTTGGAACTTAGCCTCGACCATATAGTTCTAGTAAGAGGAAAATCCGCATCACTTTGGAGGTNTATTGATGAATTAACTTTCGGTTCTCATCAATGACATCACTCAAACTAAACTGATGGGAACAAAAAACAAAAAATGCAAACGCCAAGTTAATTATGAAAAAGTAGATGAATACATAAAACCATATAAAATTTTTCTACGAATTAAGCTAATTGATGACTACATCATGGTTGATATTTTTGAAAAAAATCAATATGATTTGATTATGGGAAAATACAATCATATTTTTTGAAGATGTTATTATGCACCCTTCTTTATAAAGACAAATCCAGAGCAATCAATAGAAGTTGAATTCTTATATGTTCGCCGACCAACACACCCATGAAAATAATTAGAAATAAGGGATTAGAACAAACTAACCGAAGAAAGTTTAACTGAAAAACGGAGCCTGGTAAAATGTTTGGGATCAATTTCCTTAGTGTAACGAACCCTTTTTTTTACAAGTCTATTTGTTCATGTGTTACAATGTTACAAATAATCTCATTATTACACACAAATACATGAGATATTCCTTCAATTTTGATTATTTTCTTCTTGTGTGGGCATTAAACTATTTCTTTGATAATGCCCAATCTCAATTATCAATCTTGTTGAGAAGATTTTTCCTTTTGCAATACTTCCAACATATCATCCTCAGTGGCCATTCGCTAGCCCANTTGTTATATCTCCTTTTGAAGTAGTTCTTCAAAAGGAGGGAATCAATGAACTCATAATTATACCAAGAAAATGTTTTTTTTATGTTTTCAAAAAGAAATGACTAGTTCAATAACAATTGAGGACATCGCTGTACAGAGTGTTAGGAATAAAGTTGGACCATCTAGAACTAAGGATATGAAGCCCTCAGTGGTCGAGGATGCTGCCCAAGAAGTTCAGCCTTCTATGATTAAGGCCATCACATTGAATACTAAGAAGGCTATTAAACAAAGCGAGAAAAAATTAGTAGTGGTCACCGCATCAGGGATGTAAGAGTATATCCATAAGTGAAAAGGAAAGACAATCACAGAAGCTTCAAATATTGATGGTGACCTTGCCCTCAAGAGGGATAAAGCTAGTCACTCCACTAAAAACAAATTCAGCTGGAAAGACTTAAGGTTTATATTATAAAAGTGAGTATATCATAAGTTTGGATAAAGATAGTTTGGTAGCTCAAGTTGATCTCTCTTTGGACTAGTTTGAGCAGACATATGAGGTGCTACATGTTTCCTACTTAGTCAGACTGATCGTTAGCTCATTTTCACTTTGGAAGATGATTATGCAAATGGATAAGGGTGGTCATCATTTGTTATTATATAGGCTTAAGTTATAATATGACAATTTTTTACTCTCAGGCAAGGACCTTTAGAAGAACATTAAGTGATGTCTTTAAGAAAAGATAAAAAATAAGTGTTATGGAAAGAGAGCTCGACAAAAAAAAAATAAAGATAATAAAACTCTCATCATAAAGCATTGTTGGACTTTCATAAAGTATTATGACAAAATAATAAAGTGGAAGTGAGCTACAAAAATAGGGACCGATCTAACAGAGGGTCGTAGGCTAACCTTTAGAGAAAAATTGCTTGGCTAGAAAATTGATGCTTTGAATTAGAGTGTGAGTTGCAGTGAGCCTAAGAGAAGATGAAAATCATACAAACCCTGAAAAGTTTATTAGTTCCTTTTGTTTCCTTTCGTGATTGATTAATATAGAACTTGTACTAAAAGCTTTTAACCTTTAAGGATTGGTGGGTATGTAAATTATGATCTAATCTCTTTTGGGAAGTGTTTTATTGAAATTCAATTACAAATTTTGTTAAGAGTTAATTTCTAGACTTGAGATATATAAGAATATATCATGATTCTATCGTAGTTAGACTGTGTTCATACTAGAAGGAGAAATCAGATCAATTGTAATTGAGCACTTTGATAATTTTAACTCTACTTCAAGTCTTATACCATCCATGCTCTTGTACTTACCTCTTGGTTAAGTAATCAATTTTAATTTTTTTTGTCATACACTAGACTTTTATGGATCTTATCACAATCTTCATGGTAATAAGGACTTTTCATGAAAAGTTATTTTCATTTCTAATTATTTACAAAAGTTCATTGACATTCAGGCATTATAAAAAACTTTTAATTTAAACTCTTAGAACATAAGTGAAGCCCAAGAGATAGAAATGTCCACTTCACAAAAAAAAAACCTAACAAAAAAAAACAAGTAATATGCAAGTCTCTATAATGATGAAACTAAATAATTCTGGTGAATTTAATTGTGAATCCTTGTCATTAACACCAAAAAATTTGATGAAGTACAAGTAATATAAAAAATTATTTGAGAATGCTTTGGATGATGTGAGTGGTCCTGATACAATGAAATGTAATGATTATGGAGCAAGTTCAAGAGTGTTAAATGAATGATAAAAAAATATATTTATGTGGCCAACTCTCAAATGTGAAAATGATAAAGCTTCAACCAGAGTGATCTAGCCCAAGCTTTATTTTTAATTTCTTTTTTCATTATTATAAGAGAGTGTTTGCAATTTTTCATTCGAGGTGAATTGAATAAAAAGAATCTATTGAGCTTCCCTATACCAACACAAGATTAAGAGCTAAAGA
>JXCR01144089.1:45273-80788 GCA_002079205.1 Phalaenopsis hybrid cultivar | reverse complement strand
TTTAATTTACACATATATATATATATATATATATATATATATATAATTTTTAGAAAAAATATGAAATCAAACTTATCTCATATCTTTCAAAGTTTAGATGAAAGATCACTACACCTCAAGCCATGTATCTATCCCAAAATATAAACACAGGACTTGAGGGTGAGACTCACTCAAATAAACTAAGAAATGTATGACATTCGTTTGGTCTGCAAAATCATTTTATTATTTATAATCTAACAAGTTCCCCTATTAATATGAAAAATTAAATAGGGTTTATATTAAATTGGGTTCAAAAAAGCTTTCTATAAGGGCAAGCCCTTATAGTTAGTTACATCTTAAACGACCGAAGTCACTCAAGAAAACTCTCGATAAAAATCAGGGGATATTATCTTCAAGGAAATTTAAAGGATATGACTTTTCAAAGAGATCGGATAAAGAGGTGTGAATGGGGAATGACTCAAATTTGGAACATATTATGGAATCTAAAGGAAGAGAGACTAGGGGATGTCATAGATCCTGAGGAGAACCGCGATGAATTCCTAAGCTATCTGAAAGTTTGGCTTCAGTTTAGAGGAGAAGCATTTAACTGTTTCATCCTATCAATTTTATTAATTTAGGGCTTACATTTGTGTGAAACGATCACGCAAATAGCCTGAAAGATGTGAGGATTTAGGTCGTGACGAACGATAATCTCAGAATCCTAAAACGAGTTAGGACTTATATTGTGTAGCAGAGCTATACAGAAGCCTGAAGATAAGTTGAGGATTTATGTCGCACTAGGCGGACAACCTCAAAATCTTATGGCTTGTTGTTTAATTATGAGGAGTGGTTTAGATGGTGTAGACATGTTTTGATATTGAAGATGGTTGTGCTGCCCACAATGCTAGATCCAAGCTCCTAATCGTGGAGAGTTTAATTTTTCTAATGTGTCAAGTCATGATGTCAAATAAAATGTCCCTAAGGGTCATGGTTATTTAAATATAATGGGGCATGTTAATGTTGATTAGAGTGACACCGGTTAGGATCTTACGGTTCCCTCATTTTGGTACCACTTCTTTCGGATTCACTTAGTCTTAATGAATTTATTAAACCCAACTTAATGAGTTCCCTATTTTCATTTAGACCGAGAGAAATCTCGTTATCAACCGTAGGTTAGCTCCTCCGAGGGATTTCCGATCATCTGATAGAGACATTTTAATTTAGTAGAAATTTTTGTTTTGTGATGTTTGTGATTAAACTATGAGTTGTCTTATTTTTTAAATGTTGTGGCGGTGAATTTAATCTTGTTTGAATTTTTTTAATTTTTTTTGTTTTGGTTTTGTGGCTATCCTAGCAATTTTGGTGTTCATGCAGAGTGACATCGTTGTTTAACATGCAAGTTTGAAGCAAGAAGTACAGAAAGGTAATGCAAAAATTTAAAAGTGTACCTATCGATTCTTCTCGTTCCTCCACCTGAAAGGTTAATACTTGCAAGATATGTATATAATTTTGCAAAGAATTTAAATTGCAGGAGTAAATAAAGGTATAGCTACCAAACCCAAAGCTATGATTTTATTGAGCCTTCAAAGTTCTTAGTGGATAATTCTAGAACAAAATATGACAAGTTCAACTTGTCCTTCAAAATATCCTAAAAAATTTCAAAGTGCTCGAGTTATGACCCTGAACTACTTTGAAGATCTCTTAAATTATTTTGAGTTCATTTTTGAACTTATCATATTGTTTTATTAATCATATGAGTCTAGAGTGTGGCTACCCTGTTGCCCAACTTGACAATTCAATTATCTCAAGGATAAGATGCTTTGGTCAATTTGATATTTTACTTAAGATTTATATGGATGAATGCCTCCGAGGCAAGCTCAAGTCATTAAATATTTGGTGCTCATCACAAATGGGCTTGAAGTCCTTAAAAGATGCTAATCCCTAATCATATTATCTTTTAAATCTAATCAATTGAGTTTAAACATCGAGCCTAGGTCACTACTAAGCCCTTAACAATCATAATGGGGGAAAAAGGTGGTGGTTAAAATTTTGTTTTAAGTGACATCGAGCCTAGGTCACTATTAAACCCTTAACAATCATAATGGGGGAAAAAGGTGGTGGTTAAAATTTTGGTTTAAGTGACATTGAGCATAGGTCACTATTAAGCCCTTAATAATCATCATCAATTTTAGGCTTAAGATAAGTGAATTATCATCTTCCTAACATAAGCTCATCACTCAATTGACTTCAAAGTCATGATGATTAGGGAAATTATGATTTTGTTGATATTGTGAAAAGGTGGTAAGTGAGTTTCTACCTTTAACCTATAATGTTTCAATCATTCAACATATTTACTAAGGATCAAAATTTCCCATCCTCAATGGTTAATCCTAAATTTTGATTAAGGTACTAAGTCTAAAATTACTATCTTACCCCTTTGGGCTCTTCATCTTATAATTCTTCAAGTAAAATTCAAATGGCCTTGAAAATCTTTGAGTATTTCATCCATGGATTAATTAAAATATCAGGGAGGAAAGTATGATCTTTCAAAATTTGATTTAATTTAAAATGATTATTTTAACCCCAAAAATAGGATTTTTCAATATTAATTTATTTAATTAAACAAAATAAAGTTTTAATTTATGCAAAAATTATTGGATGTTTTCCTAGGTTAGAAGAATACTTAAAAAAAAATTTACGATTTTTTGAATAATATTGTAATTATTATAATTATTTAAAGGTCATTTTTAGAGGTTATTTAAATACAAAAAAATGTTTGAATCTTCAAAAATCACTTTTAAATATTTATTAAACCCTCATAAGTCCAAGAAACTCACAGGAACAAATTTTTATATTTTTAAGATTTATTTTGAATTTATTGTACTTATTTTAATGAAAAATAAGAAAAATGCATTTTAGGACTTTAGAAATTTTTTTTTAATTTATAAAAATCAAGAAAAATATTTTAAGGCATTCCAAGTGATTAGGGAACAATTGCACATATTTTGAACTATTTTTTGTATTTTCAAAAATTTTGATTATTTTAATTATTTTAAATTCAAAATATACTTTAAAAATAAAATATTTTCACAAAAATAGATTTTATTTTTATTAAATGCCCTTGATCACAAAAAACTATTTTTCATAATTTTTCCAAGCTTGTTTAATTTAATATAATTTATTTTGTGCAAAAATACTATTTTTACTTACAAAATCCACTTTAATGGCCAAATCAACTTAAATAAATTTAAAATTTTTACAGTGAGTTGAAATGATTTTTATGAACAATGTTGAATTCATTTTATCAAATTTTGATTTATATTTAATTTAAATAAATTAATACAAAGTAAAAAATGTTTAATTAATAACAGAAATATACAAATTATTTAAATCATCACATCTTTTTTCTAAGCTCCTCTAATCACAGGCAACCTAAAAAAAATGATCTCATAATTTTTTGAGGAGTATTTTAATTTATATGATTAAATAAAGTCCAAATAACCACTTAGGTTTGAAAATTAAGGGTAGAAGCACAGAGGTGCTCTTTGGCCTTGGAAAAATTAGAGGAAGTGTCCTCTATCACGAGGAATCAACCCTAAAAATCTCAAGCCATGATGATTAGTATTTAATCATAATGAATTAAAATACCTCAAAGAGTATTTAATTTATTAAAGATCATAAACTTGGCAAATGATAGTTATTTTTTATCCACATTATTCTCCTCTATTCACTTAGCAAGAGGATATTTTTCTTTTATTTTTATAATTTTTCTAGAGAAAGCTATGAATTTTTGAAGATCACACATTAAAAATAATTCAAAAAATCCATATTTTTCTACATAAACACGTGATGCCACCTCATCCTACGACGACTCCAAACTCATACGCAGCACTCCAAACTCATAAGCTAGATCTGCTCCGTTGATGAAATAAACATTCGATCGGACGACTCCCAATCATTGTCCCCAAGTGACCTAACATGTAAGTCGTTCACACTAAAACCTTAAAATATTTGTCTATACTCAACCAAATCACATGGGGTTTATTTCTAAACTTTTATCTACTCAAGACAAACATATCTATATGTTTTATCAAGAATGAAATCAAGCCATTACAAATGGAGAATCAAAAGAAGCTCGAGCTAGGGATAGAGCTCAATAGCTTTGTTTGAGAGGGGAGGCCTAAATCAGATGGTTTTGGTATCTTTGATTGGGTCCAACGAACCTCCAGATGAAGTCTCAAACTCTGGTGAAATGTCTAGTTATGTTTTTTATCAAACTCAATTTCAGTTTTTGGTCTAGAGCTAAGTTAGGGGTTGTTTGAGAGGGGGCTTTTGTGGGGGATCAACTCCTTTCACTGTGAAGATGGTGTGTACACAATTAATTTGAGTTTGGTTCACTATGGAGTTGTGGAGAAGAATGTTCTGGTTTTGGCCTGATTTTGAGCTCAAAATTGAACTCTCACAGAAAGACCCAGACGGGAAGATGGTTGGCTTGAGCTTAGGAATGCTAAGAGAGTCTCTGGTGAGATTTTGGTAGAGTTTCCCCAAGGATTTTGGTTTTTTTTTTCGGCCATGGAGGTGGTTGATTAAATAGAAAGGGTTGGGCTAGCTACCAGTGTCAATTGGTGATGCTTAGGTGGAGGGATGAAGGGCTCTAGTGACCAATCAGACTTGGTCAGCTCAAGTGAATTTAATTTTGAGTTTTGGCCAATCGGGCTCCTTTGGGTGGCTGTTTTTGGTGGTTGAGGAGGTGGTTGGCCAGGGTTTAGGCACTTCTTGGCTTAGGGAGGTCAGGGGAAAGTTAATTATGATTTCCTCCCAATGGCAAGTGATGATGGCAAATCATTTTGCAATAAGGCCCAAATATGGTTAAGATCGCTTAAATTAAAGGACCATTGGTCCATAGCTCACCTAGGTGGTTTAGGCGGGTTTAGGCTGGTCAATAGAGTCCAAATGGTGGCTGTGGTCACATTAATTTGGTGAATTTGGCATGGCTAAGTTAATTTTGGTGAATGGGTTCAATTTGGGTCAAAATGGCTAGAAGGTGGGTTTGGGTTAGGCTAGCCATAACATTGAGCCCAATTGATTGATCAATTTGGTGTAGATGATTGTCATGAAGAGTTTGGAAAATATTTTGAGTGATTTTGAATTGATTTGGAGGTTCAATTTGGAGGATTTTTGCATTTGGTCAATTTAGGGGTGTTGGGTTAGACTTGGGCTTAGGTTGGGCTAGGGGAATATCATGAAGAGTTCTCAACATTAATTGAGTGTCAATTTTGGGGTTTGGGCATTCAATTAGGTGAAATTTGGGCACATGGCCAAATTGGGGCAAATTTGGGGATTTTGGTCCAAGTTGATTTTAGGTAAAATTGAGGCTTGACTAAGGCCAATTCAAGTTTCAATTTGGTGTGTGGGAATGTTTTAAAGAGTTTATAATGCACAATTGAGGCAATTGAGTTGGCTATGGGGTTCAATTGGGTGAGATTGGGCCATATGGTTAAATTTGGGGTTTTGGTTTGAATCAAAATTGAGCTCAAAATGTGGGCCAATTAAGCTTGAATTTGGTTCTAAATGATCATAGACATGATGAATTTGAGTTTAGAATTGAAATTAGGGGATATTGGGTTCAAATTGATGTACATTTAGGGTGAATTTGGGAAAATTGGGTCTTTAGGGGCACTTTAGGGCTTTTGGTCAAAATTGGTCAAATTGATCAAATTGGGCTCAATAGTAGAGTTTAAATTAGTTTTGGAAACATTTGAAATGGTTTTGGACATTTTGAGAAAGTTTGGGTCATCAAAGGTATTTTGTAATTTTGGCCAAATGAGGGTTATTTTGGTAATTTTAAAAATTTTGGGTGGTTTTGAGCAATTAGGGTAGTTTGAAGTGATTTGAAATGACTTTCGAACAAATTTGGGTATTTTGGGTGAAATTGTGAATTTCGCCAAACTTAGGGTTTGGGGGTTGGTAATTTGGGTAGGTTTGGGAGGCAAAAAGACTAAGTTGGATATTTTGGTAAAATTGGGTGCCAACCACTTTATGTGAGCCATGGACCAATGGAATCCCCATTTGGGTCCTCTATGTACTGGTACTTGCTAAACCCCAGCCTAGGGCTAGTGGGTCTAGGGGACTATCTACATGAGTCTCCCAAAGGATTAAGGGATCAAAGTCAACATAGCTTTGAGTTTTGGGTTGTGAGTGAATGTGAGTGAAAGTGAGTGCAAATGAATGAACCAGCTCTAGAACAGTACCCAGAGTCAACGTTAAGGCCAAACAGTCCTATGGGGACTCACCTTGAGCTCCTCCATATTGACCCCACCTAATAAGTTCTAGAGGTTAGGACCAATATGTGGAACTTCAAGTTGAGCAGAGAAGAGTTTAAAATTTATAATGGTGAGGGTTCATTTTCTAGTCCTCTAGAAATATTCAACGGGAAAGTCTATGGCTAGACCCTAGGCTACTAAAGAGGGAAAACTAAACCTCAACCAAAAGTGAGGTCAACACACAGCTAAGAGCACCAAAGCTGGAGGCGCCAAGGCAGAGATGTTCTAGGCGAGACCCACGCGTTCATGATTGACCATGAGTTAGAGTATGGAGGACTCTTGGCTTGAACTTAGAACAAGTGATATTACCCATAAATGAATTAGATCATTCATATGAGGAAGGGTTTAATATGGATTCCCTGGAAGAAGTCATTAGAAGAAGAGAAAGACTAATCCCTGATTATCATGTTGAAGAAGTCTTGGAAGGACGAAGAACAGATAAAGGCTTTCTCCCGACTATTATGATGAAGAAGAAATGAGAGGAATATGAGAACAACTATGGAAGCTCCCTTATCAAGGGAAATCTTGGAAGTCGAGATGCCAAGGAAGTTCAAGATCACATTGTTGGAGACTTCCAAAGGAAAATCTAACACCATAGATCACTTATTGTCTTTTAGCTTGTTCGTCTTCTTGTTCAAGATAAATGATGCATTGAAATATCATTTATTTTTTAAGATGTTAAGGGGATTAACCCTACTCTGATTAAATCATTTGTCGAAGTGGGTTATCATGTCTTTCTATATGATGTTTGTGGCCTAGTTCACCAATGCGTATAAGCCACTAAAAGGCTCACAAGTGCTCCTAAAGATACATCAGGTGCTCACCAAAACCTTGTGGAGCTTCATTACTCATTTTAAATAAGAAATGTTGGATATTTGAAACTTAGAGTCTGTTGTTGTAGCTCTAACCAAAGTCTTACATGAACGACTATTTTGATACATGCTCAGCTTGTAGAAGCTAGTAAGAATAAGATACAAATGGACTTAAGAACTACTTGGATCCCCCCCTCCCCAATCCTATCAAAATCAAACCTTTGTCCGATCAGTGAATTAGTAGCTACCATATAGAACAAAGAATATTTTAGAAATAACATTCCCCTAAAGGTCGGTGCCACACCTATGATCCTAACTGATATGCTGCATATCACTGAATCTATAGGCATGACGTTGGAGAATGTCATCGAAGAATTGATCAAGGCTAAGAAATTGAAGAATTTTGTGGCCCCTGAAGCCCACACTTAGAAGCACGAAAAAGCACAAACTGAAGAAACCATCAATGAGAGTAGTCCAAGTCATTTGGGTTATATCTGCCATTTGTGGGAGAGAAATCAATTTGGTCACTATGGTGAAACACTCCACACCCAAGTCATTTGGGTTATATCTGCCAACTTTGGGGGAGAAATCAATTTAGCCACTATAACGAAATGCTCCACACCCCACTTTCTTGTGAATATGTTCAAACGATGATCTTCTTGCTAGTCCTTTGATAGAGCTATCGTTGTTATTGCAATCATTGAGGACTATCAAATCATCCTGACAGACACTGGAAACTATGAGAAAATCCTGCTCAAGCGAATCTTTGAGCATATTAGAATTGTTTCCAATTTGTTAGGCCTTACTTTTAGACCATTATATGAATTCTCAGTAGAGCAAAAAAAAGTCTGTGAAGTCTTTGCTCTCTCAGTTACTTGGTGAGAAGGAGAACATCAGTGCGTAGCGATGCCTGATATTCATCATGGTTGAAGCACCAAACATGTAAAATGCCATCTTTGGCAGACCGTTGTTGAATATCTACAGAGTAGTGATTTCCAATTATCATGTGGCAGTTAAGTTTCCCATCAACTAATGAATCATCGCAATTTGAGGGAAATTAATTCAATCACACACCTGCTACCTATAGAATGTAGAAAAGATACAAGAAGACCTTTTCTTAGTTGTTCATAATAAGGTTAGTGGTCTCGTGGCTACGAAGACCCCTAACTCGTGCCTGTTTGTGCGGATGAATCTGGAAGAATTTTCCTAGTCAGTATGGGCTTTCTCAAAGTGCATCAGGACCATCTAATCCATGTCTTCAGAAATAACAACGACGTCTTCGCCTAGAGCTCTATTGAAATGCTTGGAGTCAATATTGATATCACATGTCATCGCCTAAACATCAGAACAAGATCTAGGCCGTTGAAGCAAAGGATGCTCCCCACAGCCAAGAAATTGACTAAACCCATATGTTAAAAAGTTCAAAAGCAGCTGGATATTGGGTTCATAAGAGAAATTAGGTACCCATAATGGATGGCTAAAGTGATGTTGGTAAAAAAAATGAATGGTAAATTAAAAATGTGTGTGGATTTCCTACCAACCTAAACATAGCCTGACCTAAGAATAATCATCCTCTTGCCTAAATCAATGCACTAGTCAACTCTATCATGGGATAACCAGTCATGAGCTTTATGGATGCCTTCTCTGGCTATCATCGAATCATCATGTTTTCTGATACATCATAATGCCACTCAGATTGAAGAATGCAGAACCAACCAATCAAGGTTGATAAACATCCTTTTCGTTAATATAAAAGGTGAGAACATTTAAGTCTACATCAATGACATGTTAGTAAAAAGCAAAACACCACAACAAAAAATACTAGACCTTGGACATACTTTTGACACTTTGAGAAAGTTCAAGCTTAAGCTCAACCCTCTGAAAATCACCTTCAGAGCTACCTCTAGCAAGTTTCTTGGTTACCTACTTACTCATAAAGGGATCAAACCAAATTTGAAAAAGGTACGGGCCATACTAGCATGTCGTTGCCAAAACACCTAAGGGAATGCAAGTCTTAACGACATGAATAGCAAGCCTCAGGAGATTTATGTCATAATCAAAGGATCACTGCTCATTGTTCTTCAAGAACATCAAAAGTACCAATCATTTTGCACATCTCAAGAGCTTACTGTCATCACTTTGTCTACTACACAACCCCATCCCTAGCAAAGAACTATACAACTATTTGGGTGTCCGTTAAAAAAGCAATCAGCTCAGTCCTCATCAGAGAGGAGAATAAAAGGTAACTTTCGATCTCCCCTATTCAATCTCTTTCTTTTTTCTCTCTAAAATCTTGTAATTCAAGGAGCCTCTAATAAAACACACTTCTCAGGATGATCGGAGATAACAGCTCAATAGACTGGCTAAGGTTCCCTATCAAGATTTTCTTTCACCTCTCCCTCTCTCTATGACATCACTTTTACATGCTATATCTTTCAACGGACTATATGTACTCACAAACGATACAGGACTCTATGTCTTAAGAAGGGTTCAAGATCTATACAGCATGCTTTATTCATTTGTAAAATATCTGGCTCCACAATATATCATAAAATTATATTGTAATAATAAGACAATTAAATTTTGACTCAGCATGAATCTGACTTTGGTTGAGTCAACAACTGTGGCTCATAAGCTTGAAAGAGCCTCGTAGATCTCCCATCATCTCTACATAAATATAGTCTCGATATCCCACTTAATAGAGAATGAATGATACTTTAATCCTCAGAATATGTCCAGCCTCTCAAAATGATCACCTCCAATATCAAATGACCAAATTAGATGGCAAATGCATGGCCTCATTGCTCATATGGAAAGACATTAAAGGCAAATAATTAAGAGAAATCTTAAAAGGTTCTAACTCAGAACTTATGTAGCATCAAAATGTAAAAAATTCTTAAAATAAGATATAAAGCTCAAAGCTTTTTTTTTACATCCATTAACAAAAAATCTTATGAGCAATTTCTTTAATAAATACTTCTAAGAAAATTATGAAATCATCTTAACTCACTCGCACTAAAAATTATATTTTCATTAGATGTAATTATCACGAGAGAAAAAGAGCCTAGAGCGAAATCAAGCTGGGGAAAAAAAAACAACTGAAACAAGAAAGAATGAGTAGTAGAAAAGTCACAATTCAATGCCATCCTCCCAAGTCAGTCGCTTGGCTCACAAATTCAAACTAGTCCACTTTCTGTCATGNAACTCAGAACTTATGTAGCATCAAAATGTAAAAAATTCTTAAAATAAGATATAAAGCTCAAAGCTTTTTTTTACATCCATTAACAAAAAATCTTATGAGCAATTTCTTTAATAAATACTTCTAAGAAAATTATGAAATCATCTTAACTCACTCGCACTAAAAATTATATTTTCATTAGATGTAATTATCACGAGAGAAAAAGAGCCTAGAGGAAACCAAGCTGGGGAAAAAAAAAACAACTGAAACAAGAAAGAATGAGTAGTAGAAAAGTCACAATTCAATGCCATCCTCCCAAGTCAGTCGCTTGGCTCACAAATTCAAACTAGTCCACTTTCTGTCATGTAAAGGATCTCCTCTTAATTAAAAAATATGAATGATCAAATGTTTATAATTAATTACAGCCTCTAAGTTTTTCCCCACATGACACTTTACCTCTATATAATGCCCCTCTCTTTCCTTTTTCACCAAATCAAGCCAATTCCATCCCAATCCAATTCTCACAAACCCTCACTCCTGCGTCTCTTTCCACTTCAAGCATCCCTCTGTTTCTTCTGCATCTCTCTCTCTGTCGCTCTGTGTTCGACAGTTATGGAGATGGAAGTCCATGGAACAACTTGTAGCTCTGCAACTCCTCTTAACGAGGAGGATATGGAGTTAAGGAGAGGTCCATGGACGCTAGAGGAAGACCTTGTTCTAATGAACTATATATCCAGCCATGGAGAAGGTCGCTGGAACTCACTTGCTCGCTGCGCNTGCAAAGTTTGCCAAATTTGACACGTGGGGGCTGGGGATAAAAATGACAAAATGAATTGTAGAAAATACTAAGAATATAGAAGGGCTTAGATTTGTATTTGTGCTAAAGTTTTAATGAATATGTGGGGAGGAAAGATGGATGTGGAAATTTTAGCCATGTTTCCATTAATTCTCTTAATTTATCCACTGTTTTTTATTTGGATTGGGAGACATGTAATTAAGTGTGGTGTTTTATGAAATTATTCTCTTAATTGGAGGGTTAGTGAAATTGTGTTGTCTTAAGCATGGGAGTTCTCTTTGTAATAAATTTAAATTGACTTAAAAATTTAGTAAAAATGCAGTGTACTATATGCTTGTTGTTAGTGATTAAAATATATGTATCTTGCATGATAAGATGGACAAAAAGGATATATTATGAAATTCATATAATTATAGTATAATATTATTATCATTAGTAATACGAATTTTAAGAAAAAAATAGATAATTGATAGAAAATTTAATAATTTTATCTTGCTAAGAGGGTTTTTGCTTCCCAAAGTTGTAGCAAGGCAAAAGAAAAAAAAGCAAATCATTCAATTAACTTTTAACCTAGCTAGTATTTTAAATAGAAAAATAAAAAAAATCTTCACCTAATACTTACCTGGTTAGTTTCCCTTCAGGTCCACATATGNACAAAAAGGATATATTATGAAATTCATATAATTATAGTATAATATTATTATCATTAGTAATACGAATTTTAAAAAAAAATAGATAATTGATAGAAAATTTAATAATTTTATCTTGCTAAGAGGGTTTTTGCTTCACAAAGTTGTAGCAAGACAAAAGAAAAAAAGCAAATCATTCAATTAACTTTTAACCTAGCTAGTATTTAAAATAGAAAAATAAAAAAAATCTTCACCTAATACTTTCCTGATTAATTTCCCTTCAGGTCGAGATAGACATAAGGTGGTGGGGTTCATTTACCCCAGGAACAATCATCACTCAGAGTTCCCCAGATAGAGGATGCTCTGTCAACAACCCCTTATCATACTAAAAGTTCTTCCTAAACTACGTTAGGAAGTGGATTTCTTGGATATTACTAATTTCAAGCATCCATCTCTTGCAACTAAATCAAATTTTTACCCTCCAATACTTTTGGAAAATTTAGCTGAATATATCACATCATGTAATCCACGATGAGCTGCAACATATGGTTGAAGAAGAACTCTTTTTAAGAGATAAAATTTACTTTCTTGCTCATTATAGTTTTCAGGAATCTTCGCCTTTAGCTGATGTGGTCCTCGAAGTCTTCATTTCAGGAGGATTCAAGCTTCGAAGCTTTGACTCTCATGATGGGATCTCTGACTAATTTGAGCACATTAATATTATAGAATGGCAATGCACATACAATGAGTCAGTAATAAACTCTTCTGTCAAGCCTCCTATCAGTTTTAAACGCCAAGCACCTATTTGGTTCTCTTCCCTCCCAAGAGGAGCTATTCATAGTTTCAATAAACTTCTCAAACTCCTTGTGAAGCAATTTATAACAAATCGAAAGATTATCAAAGACTCTTCTCATTTTTATGAAAATCGTCAAAAATGGTACTTGCTTAAAAATTTTTTTCAAATATACTCTATCGAGGATTGTCAAATTTTAAGAGTTATCAAGAGTCACTAAAGGTCAGACAAGCTTGAAATTCATTTATGAACAGTATATATCTCAAATTTTGTCGTATTTAATCAAAATAAACAAATGTCTAAACTTCAAATTCATTCATTGTTTAATTAAATTTTTAATTTTTCGTTTCAATCACATAATATTCTAAAATCTCTGAAAAATTACACTATATTACAAATTCTCCCAACCAAAAATATTTTATTTCACATTATTTGAATACAAATTTATTTAAATAATTAAAAAAAAAGAATATCTTTAGGATCATATTAAACTCGACACATTTAGAGTCTATAGGCCCTGAATTATGTCAGCATAAAGCTATCTGCATCCACATATATACAATAAATAAAATAAAAAGGATTTAAAGCATATTAATTGAAATTTATTCTATTGATAAAATTATAAATAAATTTAATCATGTATTTGTGCATGCCACAATTAATTATTTGGGAAAATTAAAATAAAAAAATAAAAAAAAAACTGTTGAAATTTAACATTTTGATGAAAATTTAATAAATAAAAAAAGAAAAGAATCAGTTTTCTAAATAATTATGATTTGAAACAGTAAAAAATGCTTTTTTTTTTTGGCTCCATGTTGACTAATTAAGGTTTCTCTAAATTAGGTATTTTTATGTTTACATTTTTTATTCTTTCGCATGTCTTGATGAGTAGTATTACCTCGCTTTTTTGTGATCACATAAAGAAAATTATATATATTATCATAATAATTTTTTTTTAAAAGAATCCCGTAAAAAATTTATTCTAAGAAAGAAAATGTTACATGATTTATGATTGACAGCTTCACAAAAAAACTCACGCAAAAAAATCTAAAAAAAATTATCACATAAAGGAGTTTCTAAATAATCTCGATGAATAAGAATAGAAAGCTCATGAGGTACTCGAACCGAGAATATGAAGTCTTGTTTCTCCAATCCACGCTTAACAGTCCAATTTGCACATTGGTTTTCTTCGTGATATGTAAATAGTCAATTAACCTACACAATCTTAAGGAGAGCAAATATTTATTTATTTTTTTCATTTGAATAATAACTCCAAATATATATTATAATAATAATAATTCTGCTCTACCTCGTGATTATTTAATGATAATTTTATAAATAATTATAAAATTAAAAAAAAAAATCATTTACATCCAAAATGNAATAAGAATAGAAAGCTCATGAGGTACTCGAACCGAGAATATGAAGTCTTGTTTCTCCAATCCACGCTTAGCTGCTCAATTTGCACATTGATTTTCTTCGCGATATGTAAATAGTCAATTAACCTACACAATCTTAAAGAGAGAAAATATATATATATATTTTTTTTCATTTGAATAATAAGACTCCAAATATATATTATCATAATATTAATTATGCTCTACCTCGTGATTATTTAATGATAATTTTATAAATAATTATAAAATAAAAAAAAATTATTTACATCCAAAATGTATTTTACAGAGCTACAATCTGACTTGATTTCTTCTAGTAGCATAATCATTTGATTAATTCCATGGGCGTAATCTTCCACGGACTAACTAAAATATTGGAATAAAATAATCCAAAGAATTTTTTGTGAAAGCTAGTTGTGGGCCATCAGGCATCACCAAGTACTACGCTTTCCTTGCAACGCATGATTTAATTAATCACACGATGTNATATTGGAATAAAATAATCCAAAGAATTTTTTGTGAAAGCTAGTTGTGGGCCATCAGGCATCACCAAGTACTGCGCTTTCCTTGTAACGCATGATTTAATTAATCACACGATGCNGCTGTGGTCGAATTCATACATAGGCTTTACACCAGAGCCAGAGGCTTCATCCTCAAGCTTTTTAGAGTATAATGAAGGTGTGANTAACTTAAGTCTAAATCCAAATCCATTAAAACCCATCCAAATTGACTAGCAAATCAANTTATCACCGTTCCTCATTTATTTCAATTTTTTTCTTGGAACAATTAAAGGATGTTGGAATTCTTATGTTTGACAGTTGTTGGCATGAAATTTGTTGGTGGTAATATTGTAAGTCAAGTCTAAATTTATATATAATTTTAATGTTGTTGAATCGAAAATTGTCTGGAAGACACGCCTATGGGATAGAGCAGGAAAGGGAGAGAGAGGGAAGCACATAAAATAGAACTGTAAAATCGTATAACTTTTAGTCAAGTAATGAGCCCCCTACTAAATAGAGATGGGGGTGTGCAATTACATTTTTTACCCCTATAATAAATAGATATAACGGGAGTATTTTGATCAGTACATAAATATAAGGCGGGGAGCCAGGAAAGGCGGCCAGCCGGATGGGGACGGGACCCCAAGAAGGTCTCTGGTTGGATAGAGTTGGGAGCCTATGATCGCCTCCACCCGATCTTTTTTGAGCCGGGCGGCCAATTACTGGGAACCCGGAGAAACTTTCGATTAGTCTATCATATGGGGGCTTATGCTTGAAAGGACGGGTCGGGCAACTCTGGCTGAGTACTTTGGACCTAGACAGTTTAGCTTGTTATCCGGCCGATTAGATAAAAAGCTGCCAGACTCGTTCGCCCTAGTCTTGCTAGTGGACTTTTAGGAGAAGAGTCAAATTCTCTCTATCTAAATATTTTCTTCCTTTCGACCTAAGGAGCTGGCTGGCCAAGATTGGGATTTTGGTTAGTCCCTAGTGGATCCCAAGATATCACATTATATCTTCTGTTGGCTGCCAAATTTTTTTAAGATTTGTGCTAACATATTTTNGAGCCTATGACGGCCTCCACCCGATCTTTTTTGAGTCGGGCGGCCAATTGCGGGGAACCCGGAGAAACTTTCGATTAGTCTATCGTATGAGGGCTTATGCTTGAAAGGACGGGTCGGGCAACTTTGGTCGACTACTTCGAACACAGACGGTTTGGCTTGTTATCCGACCGATTAGATAAAAAACTGCCAGACTCGTTCGCCCTAGTCTTGCTAGTGGACTTTTAGGAGAAGAGTCAAATTCTTCCTATAAATATTTTCTACCTTTCGACCTAAGGAGTTGACTGGCCAAGATTGGGATTTTGGTTAGTCCCTAGTGGATCCCAAGATATCACATCATATCTTTTTTGGCTGATAAATTTTTTTAAAGTTTGTTCTAACATATTTATTGTGTACATATTTAAATTCTCTGATTCTCTTTCTCTTTGATAGTGAGAGCTTCAAATAGGACAAAAGAATCTTAATTTTTAAAAAAATGGTATTCATGACTATTAAAAGCACAATAATTAAAAAATCCTAGGATTATGTGTAAAGATCTCAATAAATAAAAAAATAATGAGAAGAAAAACTTATCTCTTCTTGGCCTTTCTTGGTGTGAGTTGTCTTCCTTCGTCTATTGTCAGTGATTATGGACAGCAATTCCCCCTCCAAATCAGCTGAGTTCGGTGATGATGTCCGAAAGAAAGTTGTCAAGGCCATGAAGCTACGAGTGGAAGTTTCATCTTAGAGTGTNTGTGTAAAGATCTCAATAAATAAAAAATAATGAGAAGAAAAACTTATCTCTTCTTGGCCTTTCTTGGTGCGAATTGTCTTCCTTCGTCTACTGTCAGTGATCATGGACAGCAATTCCCCCTCCAAATCAGCTGAGTTTGGTGATGATGCCCGAAAGAAAGTTGTCAAGGCCATGAAGCTACGCGTGGAAGTTTCATCTTAGAGTGCGCATCCCGAGAAGCCTTCTGTAGTGGAAGTGAGACCTTCTGACATTATAGATGTAGTTGGATCATCTGACTCACTTTTTGATTGCCCTGCGGAGAGGTCCGAAGCAAGAGAGGGTGGTTTTACCGTGAAGAAATGTCATACAACAGTGGTAAACCATTCTAAGGGTAGGCAGGAAGAGTGATCAACTTATGCACGGGATTTTCCTGTGTTAGTGAAAGAATAAAGGTCGAAGCCTGTAGCTGAAGTAGCATTCCCAGTGGAACGGACGATATCTATTCAAGATGTGGTCGATGACCCTCAGCCGATGGATGCCCCAAAGGTTGATGCCTCCCTCCTGTCAATGGAATGAGAAATTGGGGTCAGTTTTTTACCACCTCCGATTTGANTCTGTAGTGGAAGTGAGACCTTCTGACATTATAGATGTAGTTGGATCATCTGACTCACTTTTTGATTGCCCTACGGAGAGGTCCGAAGCAAGAGAGGGTGGTTTTACCGTGAAGAAATGCCATACAACAGTGGTAAACCATTCTAAGGGTAGGCAGGAAGAGTGATCAACTTATGCACGGGATTTTCCTGTGTTAGTGAAAGAATAAAGGTCGAAGCCTGTAGCTGCAATAGCATTCCCAGTGGAACGGACAATATCTATTCAAGATGTGGTCGATGATCCTCAGCCGATGGATGCCCCAAAGGTTGATGCCTCCTTCCTGCCAATGGAATGAGAAATTGGGGTCGATTTGCATCAGATATTAGGTCTTTCTTATGGTGGAGACTAACACTCCCCCTCCCATTGAATACAGTGCTGCCAAGGATGTTTTAGATTTGGGATCTACCGAAGGTTCCATGCATTCGGGAGGACGACACCGTGACACTATCACCAATTCGATGGTTGATTCAACTGAGGTGGTGGACGTGTTCCAGTCACCTGACTTGGCTGAGAATTAGCTTCATGAGGCAANTTCCATGCATTCGGGAGGACGACACCGTGACACTATCACCAATTCGATGGTTGATTCAACTGAGGTGGTGGATGTGTTCCAGTCACCTGACTTGGCTGAGAATTAGCTTCATGAGGCAGGAGCACACTGTCTCGGGAAGCTGATCACGCTCATCTTTAAAGAGAGCGGATGAAAAGGCTAGAGGAGAAATTCGTCACGCTGCACGCTATGGATTCTACACTTTAAGATGAAGTAGCAGCGCTTTCAGGCAAAAGTGTTTGTGATCCGAGAGGCAATTTCAGTTTCCTAGCTTCAATCTGAGATTAAAAGGGTATATATATTCAGGATAAGAGGGGAAATGATGAATTAGCAACTGTCTCAGCTCGGTTATGAGTTTCGTTTCCAACTGATAACTTATAACCAGAAGGATTCCCATGTAAATATTAATATTTTGTATAAATAAAATCTTTTAATCTTTTCATATCGTAATGTGTGTTTTATGTGATTTTGTTTCTGCAATTTGACATAACAAAAGACCCTTTTGTCCATGCTTCGCTTAAACTTATACAGCGTGTTATAAGTAGTGTTGACCAGTTTGGAAGAGCCCTAATCTTCCTTGCTTTCATCTCTAAATAATATTTTCTCTTCTCCTTCCTTCTCGCTGTATATGAAACTAAAGTACTCTTTAAGTTGTTTGAGAAGATCCCCTCGAGCGTGGATATCCGTGGTGGCTGCAAGACAGGCTGAAGTTCTTGAGCGATCATTTTTTTTTTTTGAGACTCTGTGACCCTCAGGCCAACAGGGAAGGAAGAGAGAGCAGCTAGGGTTTTCAAAGATTGCATGGTCATCAATGTGGACTAGTTCAAGTTTAGCTTGTGATTGCCATTCTGCCGTGAACTTTGGTCCATCTTCAACCATTACTATATTATTTCTCCACAAGTTATGCCAAATTGTGTGGTGATAATCATGACATTCATCATCATCCTCCGATGGCTGATGCTTCCCTGGTCCATTGTGCTATTCTCACATTTCTTCTGCTTTAAAGAGGACAGAGAGAATTATGATGTTCTTTTGTCTGGCTTAAAACTCTGGGTGATTGAGGTCAAGAGTGAAATGAAGGACTAACAGTCTAATTTGCGATGCCCTCTAACAAGAAAGGTTGGGGGATCACCATATGTCCCATTCTGTAGAGCTAATCTAAGACAAAAGCCTTGCTTAACTCAAAAAATATAATGCTTAGATAATCGAGAGCTAGGAACTATTTGTGCTCCAATACCTTGAAGTGGTTGTAGTCAACAGGTTCCTTTGCCAGCGTTGCTCAACAACATGACTGAAGCACAATACGGGAAATCCAATGCCAAGGAGAAGGAAAGCTGAAGGCTGGAGCAGCGAGAACTGGAGAGAAGAAGTCGCTAGTGAAGATTCACTAAGGAAAGATCAATCCTTCTTTATGGTTGTGGAAACCATCAAGTGCTCTAGGAGCTAGTAAAGGCCCTATTTTTTTGATAATATATTTTCGTGGTCAGGTAAGGGGATCTCCGAGAGGCTTTGGGAGGCATTGCCTTACTCACTCATCCCTCAAGAGGTGAGCTCTAGAGAAGAGAAATCTCCGTTCAGTGAGCCTCCTAAGATGGGAGGACTTGACATCCTGTTCATCGACCCGCGATAAAGAACAACAACTAGATAACAATCTTCAGTGGAGGTGGTATCCGAGTCAGGTGAACAAGCCCCCATGGATGAAGTTTGAAAGGATGAGATTCCCCATCAAAAAGAAAAAGAGGTGGTTGAAGAAAGGTTACAACCACCGCCTCCTTTGTCACAAAAATGAGGTTCCCCCTAAGGTGGCTTAGCCTGACAGAGAGGGAAAACAGTGTATGGGGAAGTTTTGCAGCCGATATATTATGGTAGACTCCAAGAAGAACTGGTACACCAGTCTGGCACTAGGAGAGGAATCTGAGGTTGCTGAGTACCCTAGTCATTTAGTGGAGGTGGTATGGTTTAAAGGTCTCAATTCTATATTGCAAGGGAAGGAGTACGCCAACCTATGAGAGAATTACGACAGGTTTAATTTCTCAAATGGTTTTAGTCCAAGGCTCTTGTTCATGAACATTGGAAAAGGAAGGTAGGTGATCAGTTGATTTCGGAGCTNGTACCCTAGTCATTTAGTGGAGGTGGTATGGTTTAAAGGTCTCAATTCTATATTGCAAGGGAAGGAGTACGCAACCTATGAGAGAATTACGACAGGTTTAATTTCTCAAATGGTTTTATTCCAAGGCTCTTGTTCATGAACATTGGAAAAGGAAGGTGGGTGATCAGTTGATTTCGGAGCCAGTTGCGACTAAGTGGAAGGTTGAGGGGTAACTTGGTCGTCTTGCAAAGATGTTGGAAAAAACATCCCTTGAGTTATGGTTGAGGGAGAAGGAGCATGAGCTAGCTATGGCAGCCCTGACATAGGAAAACAAAAATCTCCAACAGAAAATGATCAAGATACTCTCTCAAGAGGACTACGTCAGCACATTATCTTGGCAAATATAGGTCAAGTTTGCAATGACTGTTAAGCATTTCATGAAGAATGGGTTNGAGTTATGGTTGAGGGAGAAGGAGCATGAGCTAGCTATGGCAGCCCTGACATAGGAAAACAAAAATCTCCAAGAGAAAATGATCAAGATACTCTCTCAAGAGGACTACGTCAGCACATTATCTTAGCAAATATAGGTCAAGTTTGCAATGACTGTTAAGCATTTCATGAAGAATGGGTTGATGGAGTCCAAATGAATAGACATGAACCAGCTTGCCACCCTATTTACTGACTCAGAAAAAGAATACGGTGGGGTGGACCGTCTAGGAGAGACAGGCAACGGAAGTGACAACGGGTACACAGCCACATAGTCCCCTTGATTACTTTCTCTTTTTATTTATACTATTGTAATATGCTTTTCGTTTGAAAATATTTGTGCCTTCTGGCCATGCTTATTGATCTCACTTTTGTGAGGACTCACCCAACCTACTAGTACATGAACCTAAACAAGGGTTGTGATTTCTTGGGCCTCATTAGGGTAAGCGCAAGCCCTTAACCTTTAGTTGAGTAGGATAGGGTTTTGACCAGGTGATATGTCCCAAGGCATTGACCCGGCTCGCAATTACGTAGTAATTTAACTTCCAAATGATGGCAAAAAACTTGACCCAAATTCATATTTAGTGGCTATTGTGCAAAATTGAAATGTTTTAAAATTTAGAAAACNAGGGTTTTGACCAGGTGATATGTCCCAAGGCATTGACCCGGCTCGCAATTACGTAGTAATTTAACTTCCAAAAGATGGCAAAAAACTTGACCCAAATTCATATTTAGTGGCTAGTGTGCAAAATTGAAATGTTTTAAAATTTAGAAAATAAATTACACACTAGGGGTACTACGCAAGTATACGTATCATTTCAAGTAATATAGTGTTTTCTTTAAAGACCACAGTATCGATCCTACAGAGAAGCGAGGTAAGAAAGCCCGTATGAGAAATCCTAGTCTACTACCATCAAGTCTGAGGTTTGGAAGGTCGATTAAGATGATGTTTTATTTAGAAACTACTTCTAAATGTAAATATTAAATGTAAGGATAACAACTATTCCTAAATGCAAATATTATATCTAAAGATAACGTATATGGATTAATTGGTTTGGAGAGNCTGAGGTTTGGAAGGTCGATTAAGATGATGTTTTATTTAGAAACTACTTCTAAATGTAAATATTAAATGTAAAGATAACAACTATTCCTACATGCAAATATTATATCTAAAGATAACGTATATGGATTAATTGGTTTGGAGAATTTTGAGATGTTAAAGACTACCCTTCTCGTGCATTGACCTAGGTAATGTATAGAATGAAATGCTTAAAATATAATGTTGTAGAGACAAATAAGAGCATACTTATTTCCTTGCTTTGTTTTGAATTATGCAAAGAATATTGGTTAATCTAATGCTGGTGTCAGCATGTACAGTAGTGTTGGGTAGGTTCTAGTCTCTCACTTCTAGATTACCCATTGTGCCTTCTTTATAGGACTTACCAGTGACCCTTAGTTCCAATCTCACATGACTAGGGAGACCATTTGGTAGTGACCCTTAGTTCTTTTAAAAAATGTTGTTTTATTTAATTTTGATCAAGATGGCCTAAATGCCTTCAATAATAAAAGAAAAATTAGTCACTACTACTATTATAATTTTACTTGACTAGAGAGACCACTTGAGTTGATGTGTGATGTTAGTGACTATGCTATCGGGGTAATTTCAAGACAAAGACACAATAAAATTTTTAAAGTTATATACTATGTTAATAAAACCCTTTGTCGACACTATTTTTGGTGTGGATTTTGCCCGTAAGAAGCTGTCGGCCATCAGAATTGAAATCCCGTTGCCTGCTTTNCACAAGAGTGAAAGAAGCTAAAGCCCCATCAAATTACCTTTCCACAGAGTCTCTACCATAGCCCTCAACCAATACCTGAAATGGGCTGTGGTCGAATTCATACATAGGCTTTACACCAGAGACAGAGGCTTCATCCTCAAGCTTTTTAGAGTATAACGAAGGTGTGAAGAATCTTTGATTGAGGCTACACCTCTCAGAGCAAAGGTATNATCGTAATGTGTGTTTTATGTGATTTTGTTTCTGCAATTTGACATAACAAAAGACCCTTTTGTCCATGCTTCTCTTAAACTTATGCTGCGTGTTATAAGTAGTGTTGACCAGTTTGGAAGAGCCCTAATCTTGCTTGCTTTCATCTCTAAATAATATTTTCTCTTCTCCTTCCTTCTCGCTGGATATGAAACTAAAGTACTCTTTAAGTTGTTTGAGAAGATCCCCTCGAGCGTGGATATCTGTGGTGGCTGCAAGACAGGCTGAAGTTCTTTAGGAATCATTTTTTTTGAGACTCTGTGACCCTCAGGCCAACAGGGAAGGAAGAGAGAGCAACTAGAGTTTTCAAAGATTGCATGGTCATCAATGTGGACTAGTTCAAGTTTAGCTTGTGATTGCCCTTCTGCCGTGAACTTTGGTCCATCTTCAACCATTACTATATTATTTCTGCACAAGTTATGCCAAATTGTGTGGTGATAATCATGACATTCATCATCATCCTCCGATGGCTGATGCTTCCCTGGTCCATTGTGCTATTCTCTCATTTCTTCTGCTTTAAAGAGGACGGAGAGAATTATGATGTTCTTTTGTCTGGCTTAAAACTCTGGGTGATCGAGGTCAAGAGTGAAATGAAGGACTAACAGTCTAATTTTCGATGCCCTCTAACAAGAAAGGTTGGGGGATCACCATATGTCCCATTCTGTAGAGCTAATCTAAGACAAAAGCCTTGCTTAACTCAAAAAATATAATGCTTAGATAATCGAGAGCTAGGAACTATTTGTGCTCCAATACCTTGAAGTGGTTGTAGTCAACAAGTTCCTTTGACCAGCGTTGCTCAACAACATGACTGAAGCACAGTAGGGGAAATCCAATGCTAAGGAGAAGGAAAGCTGAAGGCTGAAGCAGCGAGAACTGGAGAGAAGAAGTCACTAGTGAAGATCACCAAGGAAAGAGCAATCCTTCTTTATGGTTGTGGAAACCATCAAGTGCTCTAGGAGCTAGTAAAGGCCCTACTTTTTTGATAATATATTTTTGTGGTCAGGTAAGGGGATCTCCGAGAGGCTTTGGGAGGCATTGCCTTAGTCACTCATCCCTCAAGAGGTGCCTTAAAGAGCAACAACTAGATAACAATCTTCAGTGGAGGTGGTATCCGAGTCAGGTGAACAAGCCCCCATGGATGAAGTTTGAGAGGATGAGATTCCCCATCAAAAATAAAAAGAGGTGGTTGAAGAAAGGTTACTACCACCGCCTCCTTTGTCACAGAAATGAGGTTCCCCCTAAGGTGTCTTAGCCTGACAGAGAGGGAAAACAGTTTATGGGGAAGTTTTGCAGCCGATATATTATGGCAGACTCCAAGAAGAACTGGTAAACTAGTCTGGCACTAGGAGAGGAATCTGAGGTTGCTGAGTACCCTAGTCATTTAGTGGAGGTGGTATGGTTTAAAGGTCTCAATTCTATATTGCAAGGGAAGGAGTACGCAACCTATGAGAGAATTACGACAGGTTTAATTTCTCAAATGGTTTTATTCCAAGGCNGAAAAATATAAAATAAATTTCTCTGAGTTCTCTGATCTCAGAAAGATTTTCCAAAAATATAAAACATATTTTTCAACATTTGCAAAACTTTAATTAATTCTAATAAATCACAGAAACTTTAAAAAATTATGAAACATTTAAATAATTTCTCCTAAATTGAAGCCAAATAATAGGACAGCTTAAGGAAGTCACCGGAGTTCTCCTTCGGATCTGTGACATCCTCTAGTATTTCCTCCTTTAGATNTATATATATATATATATATATATATATATATATATATATATATATATATAAAACTTCCTTCCCAAGCGGGCGATGCGATTTCGATTCCGGGGGCCGACAGCTTCCAACAGATAACTCCACCATAACTAAAAAAGTGCAGACAGCTTCTGGCGACTCCGCTGGGGACTTGCTTTTCTCTTCATTTAAATCACGAAATCTTATCTTCATACATCGATAATGTGTCTATGTCCCATATGGACCAGATTACCCTTCTTCCGTTGGCATGCTCCACCCATTTCTTACTTGGGTGAGTACAGTCAATTCTTTGGACTTCAGGACCATCTGTAAAATCACTTTCAAACACAGAGGTTCAGGAGGCCATTAAGGACTTTTTAATCTTCATGTGGGGTTGGATCCCCAATAGGTGCGTTGGTGGACTAGTTCCACTTGAGCATTGTGCGTTGATAAGTTGGTCTCGCACTGGGTCCTAAACACTTCACATCTCTCTTTCGAGTTTGATTTGCTGATTTGCAAATTAAATTGAATTGTATCGTACTATGTGTGCCCTTTAATTCTCCTTATATTAATTAAATCTTTCTACTTTCAAATGATTTTTACTAAAATTTTAAAATCTCTACAAATTAAAAAAAAGTCTTACCTAGTCTACCAACCGACCTCTGTTAATTTTTAGTACTCGCACTAAGATTATGAGGTATTGGCCAAATAGATAACCCCAAAGCTTTCTCTTTTAAAGTTGCTACAATGGCACGTCCAACGCTCACTTTTTCCTACGACCTGTCGACGAGCCGCAACGCCCGTAATGTCATTCCCACCATCAAGTTTAGAGTTGGATTTGAAGATCTCGAGATTATTCTCATAAAAGCCTCGTTTGTTGTAATGAAATTTGCCTCTCCAGAGGTTCAGGAGCCATCTACCGAGTTTAACCTGAACTGCCTTCTTGTAAGAAGGTCAAGACTACTGCCGCCTCGACACCTACTAAGTTCGTTCTTCCCTCTACTGCTAAGGGAAGAGAAGTTATGATCATTGAATACCCGAGTGAAGGGTTGGATGTCCCTCCATTAGTGTTTGAAATTGGATCAAGTTTGAAGATTGCACTGTTAACCTGAACCCAAAGGAGAAACCGCAACAGGAAGGTTCGGAGGGCTACTAAAGCCCAGACTCCTAAAGAGGTACCTCTTGATGAAGATCCTCACCAGAATGAGTCAAGATTAACGGAGAATTATCCACTTCTATGAGGAAGTAGATTCCACTCTTTAGTGGATACCAATGGGTATGAGGGTATCCAGAAGATCACCGCTACGTTACCGTCACTTCATGGACATAGTGTAGAGAGAAAGAAGTCTACTCCTATCACCCGAGTCAGTTCAGTTTTCAAGAGGCTAGCTACCAAAGATGGATGTTCAGTTAGTGAACTACTTAAATGAGTGGGACATGCAGTATCCCCTTGCATGAAGAAAAAAATCTTAAAGGATGTCAGATCTGCCAAACACTCCCAAAGGTCAATTGAAGCTTTACCTACTCATATTCCTGTCTGGTTCTGCTTGGGAAGCAAAGTTGATACCGCCACCGTTATTACTGATTCCACCGTCACTAGACCCACAGGTTGTCTACCAGTTAAGTCACGTCTCAGTCCAAGAATTCTACCAATCACCCACTGTAGAGATGTTCCTAAAGTTCCAAAGGAAAAGATGAATAGATTGCCCGGTATTGTATCTGATCGGCGCCATGGGGAGCATACTTCTCCTCAACATGTCGATGTCTCTGCTAAGACACTCCATCTCAGGACATTACCGTCAAAGAAAAAGGTATGGATACCCAAGTTTGTTGTACCGATACAGTCCAGTAAGCCCGCATGGCAAGATTATGGAATGAAGTTAGGGTCCGAAGTATCTGACATTGTCGCAGCAATTGCCAGCGAGATGGAGGAACAAGTGGAGGAGGTCTAACAGGGTCCTCTAGATCTTAAGATAATCCAAAATCAATAATCGAAGAAAAGGTCAAAAAGCTCAGGATTGAGATTTCTGAAGTAGCCCAAGAACATGGAGTTTTCATTGATGATGATGATAAATATTTTGACTTCAATGATTACCTCAAAGAAGATTTCATGGATATCCATGTCATCGAAACCAGAGCTGCTGCATTTGTGCGCGAGGCTCAACCTCTCATCGAAGAGAACATCGTAGATGAGCTGCGTAGGGCTATCTTCTTAAGGGATGAGCAATTTAGCCAACTGGAGAAAAGGATGGAAGAGATGGCCGCAAACATGACCGGCATGGCCCATAGTTTAAGGACAATCTCAAGTACCAAAATTAGCCTCTCCAAAGGTCAACCAACTAGAGATTATACATATTACAAATGAAAGAAGAGAAGTTGCCTCAGCAAACAGAGATGAGCAACCAAAGAAGGATTCTCCATCGAGCGCTACAACAGTAGTGGTGTGGATCTCATCTTGTATTTTATTGGTTGTGCTTGTGCTAAGCATTCAACTTGTAGTAGGAAATGTTGTCGACTACTAGCATCTCATCAACTAACAATGAGAACATATCTCATTATTCACAAAGAATGGTGATTAATTTATCTTTACCTTACATAAAATATAATGCTAAGTCTAAACATTTAACCCATCTCTCATATGATAACAATGATTTTCTTCTATAAATTCATTAGTTTCTTGGTCACTCCCCCTCTACGCCTTATGCTGTAATGTTTTTCCTTACACAATACCTATTGTATAATTATAACAAGTATGAGATTATTTCTAATCTCTTTAGATGGTTATCACTTCTCCATCTCCTAAGAAGTTTAACATGACATAATATGTTGATGTGATGGCTTTGAAAGAGTTAAGGAAGGGATGACCAAGTCGCAAGGGATCAACTATAATGAAGCTGAAACTTATATTGAATTGTTTGTTCTTGTTCCCCTAATAATTAGTCTTATTCCTTTGATTATTTCCTTCTTCTCACTAGAAAATCAATAGAGTGGACTAGAGGTGAGGAAAAATTCAAGGGGCATAAGTTCATTTTATAACAAAAGGTTTTAAGTAAATCATTAACTGAGCTTCTAACGCCAATAAGACTCTTATCCACTTGCTAGTTCATGATTAACATAGTGAACATAAATGCATCATTGTAGAGGTTTTTCTTTTTAGGTAGATCTTTGTAAGTAATGGTGATAGTTGGCAAAGGTATGATATGGTCATAAGATAAATTTATTAAGCACACTTTTTTAACTAAAGCCTCTTCAGGCATAAATGGCAAGATGCCTCCAGTCCATCTCTACCAAGAGTCATTAGGACCACATTTGATATATAGATCACTTGAGCTCATATTAGTTTTTTGTGGTTCCTTGAAATGTGCCTTTCTTTATTTCTATGTAATCATCCTTGGTGAGGTGAACTAGTTCAACTTCACAGCCTTGATGAATTATTCAATCATATTATATAGATGTAGCATATTTTGATATCATGATAACTGTCATGATGGTACAAGAAAAACCTTTAAGGATGGGGTATATGTAGCAAAGAAGTGCTAAGTCATTGAGAGTTTAAAGTGTATATAGTTCCTAGATAGTCGTTTATACTAAAATGATTGATCATCATATCATATGATGACTTATGTAAGATTCCAATGATGGAAACTTAAACCTTTCTGGGTCCACAACATTAAGAATTTTTGTAGAAAAAGCATTTTAAAGCTTACGTGTTCTCAAAGTTTCTTTTCCTTTTCTCTTCATTTTGTAATATAAGAGAATTAAGCTGACACTCTCCAAATAATAACTCCAATTCTCACTCACCCTCGAGGGGATGGGGATCTACTTATGTTAGTGGCAAAAACCTTTCTTTTGTGTGTACTAACTCTGGAGGAGGGAGTACACATTCCCTTAATGTTTGTTGTTGTTTTTTTTTCTTATTGTAGTCATTATCTTTTTTTTTTAGCTCTTTGATTTGTTGTGTTATAAATTCTCTAGTGCACTTCACATTACCTGTAATATGTCTATTACTCGCCCTTTCATCTTTTGTTACTCACTTCATATTTTAAGAATAATCCATGCTCATTGCACCTTTTGTGACATTGGACTGTAATTTACCTGTGGATTAAGACACCAAAAAAAATAGATAAATAAAGAGATTAGAATCAGGGAACAAAGAAAGTACTAGCTGGAAAATGAGTCAAGCACGATGTCTAAGATTGATCTCTTTTTGTTACAAATAAACCCTTTACTTATAAGTGATTTGGTCAATACATCAAGACAGTACAAAGAATCCCATTATAAAATTAAATTTGAAGAGATATTCATTCCATATTTATTGTCTTTTTTTTTTAGCACTGGCAATAAAATCTTCCTCTCATAATTCATTACCTTAATTAGTTATTCCCCCAAGAATTTTTCACTTTTGGAAGAACATTTAGTAAGATTATTCTCAATAACACCTCCATTAGCCTGATTAGTATTTTTGTAAGTTGGCAATTTCATTCAATTGAATTAGTAGAGAAAAATATTGAATTCGTCGTGCCCATGCAATTGAGCATATTTCTCAGACAAGTTGACTAAGTCGTCTTAGTTATTTTCTATTATTCATCTTCATGGGTGAAGTGCTTCACTTGTTCCTTTAATCAGATTGGTTGGGTTACTCAACCAAATCAGTCAGTCTGATTTGTTGTACTAACTTCATGAAATGATTTGCACCTTGAACCTACTAAAATTCTTTTTCTCATATAATAAATAAAAAAATATTCAAGAGGCTTTTAAGTAATAAAACAATTATAAAAAATATTTCTTTACAAATTTTTTCATTAAATCATCAAGAGTGGGGATCCCAATACCCCCATTAACTGTTTTGACAATTCAATAGTAAAATTTGACATGTTATTAATTCTTTTACACTCACAAAAGATAGGGGACTCTACATCCTAAAAAAGATTCAACATCTTGAAAGGTACAGTGAGTCTAAAGTTCATATGAAAGCTCCTAGTAGAGATTCCAATCACCTAAAGATTACTCTGAATGGATGATAGATAACACTGGAGACTTCATGATCCAACAAATCAATGAATGGATATAATCAATGAGGAAGAAATTGTATGATATGAGGGAAACATCACAGGCCCACTCGAGAACCAGAACACATAATGGGTATCGAGATCACTGACGTGAAAGCAAGATCTGTTATGAATAACGAGAGCACCAAAGCATGGAGGACCACAACAAGGAGTACCAGAGCAAGGAGTAACACAATAAGGAGTACCACAACAAGGACTATCTTAAGAAGGAGTACTAACATGTGTCAATTTTACATGATTTTACTTCCATCATTCCATAAATGGTGAAACGCTCCACACCCAAGTCATTTGGGTTATATCTGCCATCTTTGGGGAGAAATCAATTTAGCCACTATAACAAAATCTCCACTAGTCCTTTGATAGAGCTATCATTGTTATTGCAATCATTGAGGACTATCAAATCATCCTGACAAACACTCGAAACTATGAGAAAATCCTGCTCAAGGGAATTTTCGAGCAGATTAGAATTGTTTCCAATTGGTTAGGACTTACTTTTAGACCATTATATGAATTCTCGGTAGAACAAAAAATGTCTGTGAAGTCTTTACTCTCTCAGTTACTTGGTGAGAAGGAGAACATCAGTTCATAGCGATGTCTGTATTCATCATGGTTGAAGCACCAAACATGTAAAATGCCATCTTTGGCTGACCGTTGTTGAATATCTACAGAGTAGTGATTTCCAATTATCATGTGGCAGTTAAGTTTCCAATCAACTAATGAATCATCGCAATTTGAGGGAACTTAATTCAATCACACACCTGCTACCTATAGAATGTAGAAAACATACAAGAAGACCTTTTCTTAGTTGATCATAATAAGGATAGTGGTCTTGTGGCTACGAATACCCCTAACTCGTGCCTGTTTGTGCGGATGAATTTTCTTAGTCAGTATGGGCTTTCTCAAAGTGCATCAGGACCATCTCATCCGTGTCTTCAGATATAACAACGACGTCTTTCACTAGAGCTTTATTGAAATTCTTGGAGTCAATATTGATATCACATGTCATCGCCTAAACATCAGAACGGGATCTAGGCCGCTCAAGCAAAGGATGCACCCCACAGCCAAGAAATTGACTAAACCCATATGTCAAAAAGTTCAAAAGCGGCTGGATATTGGATTCATAAGAGAAATTAGGTACCCAGAATGGATGGCTAAAGTGATGTTGGTAAAGAAAGCGAATGGTAAATTAAAAAGGTGTGTGGATTTTTTACCAACCTAAACATAGCCTGACCTAAGAATAATCATCCTCACACCTAAATCAGTGCACTAGTCAACTCAATCATGGGATAACTAGTCATGAGCTTTATGGATGCCTTCTCCATCTATCATCGAATCATCATGTTTTCAGTTACATTGTATTGCCATTCAGATAGAAGAATGCAGAACCAACCAACCAAGGTTGATAAACATCCTTTTCGTTAATATAAAAGCCGAGAACATTTAAGTCTACATCAATGACATGTTAGTAAAAAGCAAAACACCACAGTAACAAATACTAGACCTTGGAAATACTTTTGACACTTTGAGAAAGTTCAAGCTAAGCTCAACCCTCTGAAAATCACCTTCAGAGCTACCTCTAGCAAGTTTCTTGGTTATCTACTTACTCGCAAAGGGATCAAACCAAATTTGAAAAAGGTGGCCATACTAGCATGTCATTGCCAAAACACCTAAGGGAATGCAAGTCTTAATGACATGAATAGCAAGCCTTAGTAGATTTATCTCATAATCAAAGGATCACTGCTCATTGTTCTTCAAGGTCATCAAAAGTACCAATCATTTTGCGCGGCTCAAGAGCTTGCTGTCATCACTTTGTCTACTACACAACCCCATCCCTAGCAAAGAACTATACAACTATTTGGGTGTCTGTAAAGAAGCAATCAGCTCAGTCCTCATCAGATAGGAGAATAAAAGGTAACTTTCGATCTCCCCTATTCAAACTCTTTCTTTTTTCTCTCTAAAATCTTGTAACTCAGGGAACCTCTAATAAAACACACTTCTCCGGATGATTGGAGATAACAGCTCAATAGACTGGCTAAGGTTCCCTATCAAGATTTTCTTTCACCTCTCCCTCTCTCTATGGCATCACTTCTACATGCTATATCTTTCAACGGACTATATGTACTTACAAACGATACGAGACTCTATGTCCTAAGAAGGGTTCAAGATCTATATAACATGCTTTATTCATTTGTAAAATATCAAGCTCCACAATATATCATAAAATTATATTATAATAATATGACAATTAAATTTTGACTCAGCATGAATCTGACTTTGGTTGAGTCAACAACTATGGCTCATAAGCTTGAAAGAGCCTCATAGATCTCCCATCATCTCTACATAGATATAGTCTCAATATCCCATTTAATGAGAATGAATGATACTTTAATCCTCAGAATATGTCCAGCCTCTCAAAATGATCACCTCCAATATCAAATGACCAAATTAGATGGCAAATGCATGGCCTCATTGCTCATAAGGAAAGACATCAAAGGCAAATAATTAAGAGATATCTAAAACGGTTCTAGTTCGGAACTTATGTAGCATCAAAATGTAAAAAATTCCTAAAACAAGATATAAAGCTCAAAGCTATTTTTTACATCCATTAACAAAAAATCGTACGAGGAATGTCTTTAATAAATACTTCTAAGAAAACTATGAAATCATCTTAACTCACTCGCACTAAAAATTATATTTTCATTAGATGTAATTATCACAAGAGAAAAAGAGCCTAGAGCGAAACCAAGCTGGGGGGAGAAAAAAAGGACAACTGAAACAAGAAAGAATGAGTAGTAGAAAAGTCACAATTCAATGCCATCCTCCCAAGTCAGTCGTTTGGCTCACAAATTCAAACTAGTCCACTTTCTGTCATGTAAAGGATCTCCTCTTAATTAAAAAATATGAATGATCAAATATTTATAATTAATTACAGCCTCTAAGTTTTTCCCCACATGACACTTTACCTCTATATAATGCCCCTCTCTTTCCTTTTTCACCAAATCAAGCCAATTCCATCCCAATCCAATTCTCACAAACCCTCACTCCTGCGTCTCTTTCCACTTCAAGCATCCCTCTGTTTCTTCTGCATCTCTCTCTCTGTCGCTCTGTGTTCGACAGTTATGGAGATGGAAGTCCATGGAACAATTTGTAGCTCTGCAACTCCTCTTAACGAGGAGGATATGGAGTTAAGGAGAGGTCCATGGACGCTAGAGGAAGACCTTGTTCTAATGAACTATATATCCAGCCATGGAGAAGGTCGCTGGAACTCACTTGCTCGCTGCGCAGGTAAGCCATGCTCCAATCCAATTAAACAAAATCTTAACTTCCTTGCCTTAATAATCCCATTCCTTGATTAATCTTCCATCAAAATCCCAGCTTGATCACTACCATTATAGATTCTCACAAACAGNTCCATCAAAATCCCATCTTGATCACTACCATTATAGATTCTCACAAACAAAATCATAAAGTTGAAATCTTTACTTAAAACTCTCTATTTTCCTTACTAATTCTCTTCTTTAATGNCACAAACAAAATCATAAAGTTGAAATCTTTATTTAAAACTCTCTATTTTCCTTACTAATTCTCTTCTTTAATGATGTGAAACAGGGCTGAAGAGAACCGGAAAAAGCTGCCGACTTCGGTGGCTGAACTATCTCCGGCCGGACGTCCGGCGAGGTAACATCACCCCTGAGGAACAACTCCTCATCCTCGAGCTCCACTCTCGTTGGGGAAACCGGTAACTCCAAAACCAAAAAAAAAAAACGTAAATTTGTTTACATAAACCCCACCCTCTGAACAACTTGTTTACTTCTCAGCTGGTCCAAAATCGCGCAGCACCTCCCGGGAAGGACAGATAACGAAATAAAGAATTACTGGAGGACCAGAGTGCAAAAACATGCCAAGCACCTTCAGTGTGACGTTGACAGTAAGCAGTTCAAGGACGTCATGCGCTATCTATGGATGCCCCGCCTCATTGAACGGATCCGTGCAGCTTCCGCCAACTCAACCGTCGTGGAATCGGTGGCGGAGTACGGGAACCTCGCCGGCGGTGAGCTCCCCTTCGTCGTTGGAGCCGGATGGAGTGGGCTTGGGGAAATCGTCAAGCCCGGAACAGAGAGCCCGGNCGCCTCATTGAACGGATCCGTGCAGCTTCCGCCAACTCAAACGTCGTGGAATCGGTGGCGGAGTACGGGAACCTCGCCGGCGGTGAGCTCCCCTTCGTTGTTGGAGCCGGATGGGGTGGGCTTGGGGAAATCGTCAAGCCAGGGCCAGAGAGCCCGGCAACCACCGTCTCCAGTAGCGGTGCCGCCGGATACGAGGTGGCGGAGAAGGTTCCGGCCGCCGGTGAAGGAATTCAGCTTAATGTACCGCAGCAGATAAGCGGCGGTTTGTGGCCGGAGGCGGTTATGTCTAGCCCTGGGTATGCCTACCAGGGGTTACCGGAATTGGAGCAGTATTGGGGATTGGGAGGGGAGATTNCAGTCTCCAGTAGCGGCGCCGCCGGATACGAGGTGGCGGAGAAGGTTCCATCCGCCGGTGAAGGAATTCAGCTTAATGTACCGCAGCAGATAAGCGGCGGTTTGTGCCCGGAAACGGTTATGTCTAGCCCTGGGTATGCCTACCAGGGGTTACCGGAATTGGAGCAGTACTGGGGATTGGGAGGGGAGATAGGGGAGAATTTGTGGAGCATGGAGGATGTTTGGTATTTACAACAATAAGTGGGACAATTTTGCAAAGTTTGCCAAATTTGACACGTGTGGACTGGGGATAAAAATGACAAAATGAATTGTAGAAAATACTAAGAATATAGAAGGGCTTAGATTTGTATTTGTGCTAAAATTTTAATGAATATGGGGGGAGGAAAGATGGATGTGGAAATTTTAGCCATGTTTCCATTGATTCTCTTAATTTATTCACTGTTTTTTATTTGGATTGGGAGACATGTAATTAAGTGTGGTGTTTTATGAAATTACTCTCTTAATTGGAGGGTTAGTGAAATTGTGTTGTCTTAAACATGGGAGTTCTCTTTGTAATAAATTTAAATTGTCTTAAAAATTTAGTAAAAATGCAGTGGACTGACTATATGCTTGTTGTTAGTGATTAAAATATATAGCTTGCATGATAAGAAGGCCAAAAAAGATATATTATGAAATTCATATAATTATAGTATAATATTTTTATCATAACTAATATGAATTTAACCAAAATAGATAATTGATAGAAAATTTAATAATTTTATCTTGCTAAGAGGGTCTTTGCTTCACAAAGTTGTAGCAAGACAGAAGAAAAAAAAAACAAATATTTCAGTTAATTTTTAACATAGCTAGTATTTAAAATAGAAAAATAAAAAAAAATCTTCACCTAATACTCACGTATTTAATTTCCCTTCAGGTCCACATATGGAGATAGACATAAGGTGGTGGGGTTCATTTACCCCTGGAACAATCATCACTCAGAGTTCCCCAGATAGAGGATGCTCCGTCAACAACCCCTTATCATACTAAAGTTCTTCCTAAACTACGTTAGGAAGTGGATTTCTTGGATATTACAAATTTCATGCATTCATCTCGTGCAGCTAATTCAAATAGCAACCCCCCAATATTTTTGAAAAACTTAGCTCAATATATCACGACATGTAACTCACGATGAGCTGCAACATATGTTTGAAGAAGAACTCTTTTTAAGAGATAAAATTTACTTTCTTACTCATTATAGTTTTGTTATCTTCGCCTTTAGCTGATGTGGTCCTCCAAGTCTTCGTTTCAGGAGGATTCAAGCTTCGAAGCTTTGACTCTTATGATGGGATCTCAAACTAATTTGAGCACAATAACATTATAGAATGACAATGCATATACAATGAGTCAATAATAAACTCTTCTGTCAAGCATCCTATCACTTTTAAACGCAAAGCACCTATTTGGTTCTCTTCACTCCCAAGAGGAGCTATTCATAGTTTCAATAAACTTCTCAAACTCTCTGTGAAGCAATTTATAACAAATCAAAGGATTATCAAAGACTCTTCTCATTTTTATGGAAATCGTCAAAAATGATACGTGCTTAAAAAAAAATTTCAAATATACTCTACCGAGGTTTGTCAAATTTTAAGAGTTTATCAAGAGTTACTAAAGGTCGGGCAAGCTTGAAATTCATTTATGAACTGTATATATCTCAAATTTTTGTCGTATTCTAAATTTAATCAAAATAAACAAATCTGTAAACTTTAAATTCATTCATAGTTTAATTAAATTTTTAATTTTTCGTGTCAATCACATAATATTCTAAAATCTCTACAAAATTACACTATATTACAAATTCTATTCAAAAATCTCTACAAAATTACACTATATTACAAATTCTCCCAACCAAAAATATTTTATTTCACATTATTTGAATACAATTTTATTTAAATAACTAAAAAATTATGTCAGCATACAGCTTTCTGCATCCACATATATAAAATAAATAAAATAAAAAAGATTTAAAGCATATTAATTGAAATTTATTCTATTGATAAAATTATTATTAAATTTAATCATGTATTTGTGCATGCCAAAATTAATTATTTGGGAAATTAAAATAAAAAAATTAAAAAAAAAACAGTTGAAATTTAATATTTTGATGAAAATTCAATAAATAAAAATAGAAAAGAATCAGCTTTCTAAATAATTATGATTTGAAACAGTAAAAATGCTGTTTTTTTTTTTTTTTTTTTTT